>JAMKCH010018229.1:0-43646 GCA_023653785.1 Ophioderma brevispina
ATTACGCGTAATGATCTTACTTTTTATATATTATAAAAAAACTTAAATTTCGCCAAAAATGCCAGTTACGACTTTGTTGCACCACACATGACGATAATGATTTTAAACTACGACCTTCTAATTCTAGTTTACTGTCGTTGAAATTCGCGTTTATACGGTACTTAAAATTGAACTAAGCTTTTTCTCTTGTTTTTATTTGTATTTTTGGGGGAGGGGGTTTGTTTGGTTGTTTAGTTGGTTGGTTGTTGGTTTAGTGTTCCATTTTTCGTTGTATTTTTTTATTTTGTTTTACTATATATTTTGGCGAGATAAGATAAGGAGACGATATCTCCCACGCTAGACATGTGAGATAAATTGGTATTGCTTTCCCTTTTCGTCCCACTCTCCTCTCTCTCTCTCTCTCTCTCTCTCTCTCTCTCTCTCTCTCTCGCTCCCTCTATCCTTTCACAGGTGTGCCTTTCTAGGGAGAAATTAACATTGAAGATATTGAGGTTCTAATTAAATCTCTGACTGTAGACACATACCAAGGTAAGAATTATCATTAATCTATTGATGCTATGGCACTCGATGACAGAGCAATCTTAGAGAGACATGAGGACATTTCCAGAAAGAAGCGCCCCCAAAATTTTTCGAACGCGGGTTTTTTTTGCATATTGGAATGCATATTAGATCATACCTGAAGTGAATAAGCCGAATACGGCCGTCTTGAAAATAAGTGATGATTTAGTATTTTACTGTCGTGCATGACAGAAATTCCAGCCACTGTTTTCTATAGGGACGTTATGGATAGCGGGCAAGTTTGCGGTTTTGTCCAATACACCTTCGAAACGTTCTCGGTAGGTGGTCTACAATCCGATCAAGTGCCCAATTCTATGAGAATTGATATTCTCAAAAAATCTCCTCCTGCCACTTTTTTAAGTCCATTCTCCGATAAAGTGTTCAAAAGTCGATTTTTCGTGTCGCTCATGGTCATGCATAGTTTTAAAGCTTGTTTTATTCGTTAAGAATGAATGTTTATTAATACGAATTATACTTGGAGTTGTTTTCAAAATGATCCGGACTAGAAGTTGTAACCGGGTGAGAAAATATAAGCAATAAGGATGATGATGCATAATTCTTGCTTAAAGTTTACGATTTTCAATAATCCAAGGAATTTCTTAATGTTGATATTTGGTCATTTGGTCTTACAAACTTTTGAACACTGTATCATAGAATTGGCCCTCTTGATGGTACCGGGATACTGAGGTGTATTCTACTCTATTTGATCCTGCAGGAGGGTTCCAGAAATTCAAGTGGGGGATAGGTGGGTTGGCGGTACGCATGCGCAGTGTCTAGCTAAACAAACGGCGTTGCCTGATGATTGATGATACTGGGGATATCTCTGTTTACTGTGGTGTTTAGAATACGATCCTTCCAACTCTGCGTTAATAGTCGAGTGCAGTACCTGTTATACGATCTTCCATTTTCCATTACCATTGCCCATGACATTTAATAATTAGGGTCAATCTAGCTGGATATAACAAGCCCCAAACTACTGGTTTTGCCAATCATAGCATCATATCTTGCCGATCGTAGTTCTACAGTAATGGTTAATGGTGCTATTTCATCACATTCTCAATTCGTCATGTAAATGCAACAAAGTTATAACTTGCCTTTTTGGCGAAATGGATTTTTTTATGTATTATGAAAAGGTACGTCAATGCGCACGGTTATATATATTTAAAGTGCCAGTCTAAATTGATTGCAAAGTTATTACTATGGTAAACCCAGAGTTCTTTGAGCACTGTCCACCGGCTGCCAGTTGCAGAACCTATAAGATATATATCGTCGCTTGGGCGTAAAAACCTCATATGTAACTCCAGAGGTCAAATGCAAAACCTCATTTGTAAAAAGTGAATTTCAAACCAAATATGATAGTAAATCATATGGCAGTTTATTTCAGAATCTGGAGTAAATAATTATCTAAATATATTTAGCAAGGAAACCCTTTCTTGTGCAAGGCATTACAGGAAATTCTTCAGTTTTTGGTGTATCCCGAAAATGTTACATATGAGGTCAAATGCACATATGAGATTTTTCCAGCCCAGTATAAGTGTATATATATATATATATATATATATATATATATATATATATATATATATATATATATATATATATATATAATATTGTATTTTCATGTGACTATCTTTGGAATTAAAAGTGCTCAATATAGATCTCTGGAAAGGCAACCGTTACTCAGAGTTTTACGAATAGCCTCACGATCATCGGATATCCGATCCTCAGACGGGTGGTATTGCACGGTCGTGTCTTAACCACAAAATGTGTATATAAATATACATTATTTGGTGTCACACCAGCAATGCCTACCAGCACCTCATGATCACCTCATGATCATGCTAAGCTTAGTATACATTCAGTAATGGACGTAGTAATCGTAGACCCCGGTCATCTTGTGACGCTACAAGACTCGTTATACCGCGTATTACCAGGCGTAATTTGGTGACATGTCATTTAATGTGGGCGACCCGCGACTCTTCGATTTAAATTCAGAGAGGCACAGACCACCAATGTATTTAAACTGCTGTGGAAAAAAACACTTATTTTCTGATGTTTTTAGTAGTTTAGCCTAGCGGTTAGCGTCCTTGCCTGTGGCGCAAATTTACCCAAAAAATTCCTGGGTTCGAATCCCGGTGGGGTACTATCAATTCTGGATTTGATCTGTATACCAGCTATTGATTAAATACAGAATACCGCTCTCCTCCATGGCTCACTGACAGAGAGTCACAACTGTACATGTACATCGCAGCCAGTGTCGAATAAGAGTAGGGTGAACACCCCTGACTGTTCCCAATCCGCCTCAGCCTCAAAGCGGGCCATGTTAGGAGTGTCCCTATCATGGATACACGCGGCCCCGGATCAGCATACTCAGTTGAATAAATCCTGGGATGAATTCAGTATTCTGCCATCACATCCTTCAACATGCAGTTTATTCCGTTGAGGCTGCCGAATTCATAGGGTTGTGGCAAAATACTAAATTCTTTCCTAAATCCTGACACCATCACAAGCCACAACCAATGACTTGTAGACGCTAATGACGCTAACGCTAAGAAGAAGAAGTAGTCGTGATTAATGTTTGATAGTTTTTGTATTTTTAACGGATTCAGCACCATGCTTTTTAAGGTGCTATTTTCTATAATGAGCGTCATTAAAAATATTATTAAAAATATATTAATATTAAAATTGCAGAAGAGCTCCACAGACACGATAGAGGCAAAGTCACGGCGAGAGACCTGTTTGTCTTTGCGGTACTGAATGACTTTTACGAGATGTCTGAATTCTTTTGGAAGCTCCAGAGAGAAAACCTGATTGAATCGGCCTTGATAGCCAACGTGATGTTGCAAAGCATGTCGGAAAAGGATGAAATTGAGCAAACACCATATATTCGAAACAACCTAAGACAACATTCCAGGTATTTCTACTGATTTCTATCTATCTGTGTATATTGATGACCTTTTAATAATGGCTATTTTTCCTGATACATCATTTTAATGTTGCTTTCCTGTTGAAATAGTCGCTATAATGAAAAGGCAATACGAATCCTAACTCTTTGCGAAGAGTCCGAAGACGGAAAATTCAACTCGTCGCAGATTTTGCGTAGGGAATTGCCACAATGGGGTAACGTAACCCCTCTTCACCTAGCTAAAGCAGGTAGGAATTTGAAATTCATTGCTGAAACCAGTGTGCAAAGAACTCTGGAAGACATATGGTATGGAGAGATCCGCCACGGACATGACGGAAACGCCGCATGGGCTGTAAGTATCATGATACAGAAAAAAGCAATGTGTTTCTTTGACTTTTATCAGAAATATTAAATATCGTTGGGTGTATTACATAGTGACGGATGTTTAATTTTTATCATTTTTACGAAATTAAGGGAAATCGTACTGAATACCAAAATCTTCAAACTGCCAAGTGCTGAACCTTGCAACTACTTCATTAATTAATAATCTTAATTAGAAATTTTGCAATTTTGACGTATGTTTCATAACAGAGACTCTGGTTTATTACTTAGTGACGGATGTTGAACCCTCTGTCAACGAAGTGTATACTTGATTTCCCACCAAGGCTTTTTAATTACTTTTAATATTATTCTCATCTTAAATTTATAACTGACACAAGCAAAATATGTAACTAATTTATAAATATCGATATTAGTAGAAATTTGTATAATATTTACAGTTCAAGCGGTGAATCGCGGCAATCCACTCATTATCCGTCATTATGTAATAAACCAAATTGAGCAGATTTGCGATGACGGACGTTAGTTTGACGGATGTTCAGAAAACGCCGATTGTTGTTTTCCATAATGACGGATGCTGAATAACGCTTTAGTATAGGGAAAATTCAACATCCGCCACTATGTCATGAACATAATCGCCGATTTTGAGTATTTGCGTGACGGATGTGATGGTTAACTTTTCCAATGTATTACGCCCATTTTATCAAGTAAGAATTCATGAATATTAGCTAAAATAAATTTCGTTTCTTTATCGGATTTGATTGTTTGAATCGTGGGGATGTGTACAGACCCTCTAGAGTTCGCGATTTTTCAAATGCGATTTTCTCAGAAACAAAAATTCGTGTTTTGTTTAACATCCGTCACTATTTAATACACCCGACGATATATTGCCTAGTGAAAGGCAATCATGTTCTGCCAAATTGAAGTAATATTTTAATCAAAGGTAAATCTTATTCATTAACGTGTAAAGTTTACTCCCTTGTCATGCCTCATTTTGAGAATGAAATTTAGCCGTTAAACCATAAAGTTATTGCTGTAAACATAGTTAAGTGTAGTTTACCTTTATAACTTCGTGGTTAAACGCTGGGGAAAAAAAGTTGGGACATTTCTATGATAATCGGATTAAATGAGAACGACCTCAGTGTCTATATTCTTTTAATATACCAGACACAGACTCCAATTTGAAAGAGCCCCCCCCCCCACACACACACAACACATCACAAAGCCTAATTTTGTTCCCCTACCTGGAGATCATAAAACAAACAAATTCGTAAAATACATTACAATAAAATATATTAGCTGGTAGTTACTTTTTTTTTAATTTTGTTCAAACAGCTATTGGGTTACTTCATCTTGCCTTTCTTTATTCCGTGTCTACTTCTAAGAAAAAAAGAAAAGATTTCATCAACGCAGGTACGTCATTAGCCGTAGATATTCTAAGATTTTACGTAAAGGACTGTCAACTCATCCGGGTCACTTGCCGTATCACTTCGCGACACACCCGCACTGTGCGTACTTTTTAGAAACTCCGAATTTTAATTTCATCGGAGGTGAAAACATACCGACGTCACTCCCGATAGTAAACTGGATTCAGGCCGTTTGGCAGCCTTTATAACCATTTCTTTGGATTGTGGTCTAGCATTTAGTGAAACGAATAGGCATTCCAAATATTTGCATGTTTTTTTCCCAACTAGCGGCTACCATTCCAGTCTTCTGCTATCACTTCAGGTGAAAAACGGCGGCATTTTTGACCAGTTGACACGGCGGCTATGGGAATTATTTTCACCGCAATATGGCCGCCCGTTTTTTTTTTTTTTTTTTGTGTCCGTCAGGTATAGTAAGTAGGGCCATAAGGGCATAAGACCACTCGCAGAGGGTTACCGTTTAAATAATTACAGAATATGAGACTAATAATCTGTTTTTCAACCCTGGTTAGTCCATCCAGAAGAACTCTTTGTATTGAGACCCTTGAGTAGAACGGTCTCAATACAGAGAGTGCTTAATAACGGCAATCGTGTTTTACAAGCAGCTTTTAAAGTAATTCTAAATCGATAACCTGAGCAAAAAGACTACCCTCGGTTGCCATGGAATAAATAAAACGCAAAATTGTGATATATCGTTGATCTGATAATTAAGACGTCCCCTAACTGTCATTCAAGAAAATGAGTTATTGCTTCCTAGGCTTTTCGGGAAATCATAAAGTTATATATATATATATATCTATACTAATATAATATGTATATAGATAATAATTATATATAGTATTATCATATATATATACTATAAAAAATTTCAAAGTATAGACCTCTTGAAAGCAACCGTTACTCAGATTTTGCCTTTCCGAGGTCTATACTTTGAACATTTTTTCATTACGCTCTCCCGTAATGGGATTGAGCACTTTTATTCCAAATATAGTCACCTGTAAAAACACTGTTATTTATATATATATATAATATTATAATATATATATATATAATATATATATATTAATAATAGTAGGCCAAAGATTCGACGAACGGAAACAGGTTTGGAAATTGGAAGTTTTTTTTTTTTTTTTTTAAAAACAAGGTAAATTGTGATATATTGGAACTAAGTACACTTCCCTACTTCGCCAGCTTTCGCCTCTGTCACCAGAGCTTCCTCAAGGCAGTGAAAAAAATTGTTATAAATAAAAAAGCTACCAGGGAACAAATTAAAAGCGATAGTGGGTCAACAATGACACATAAATATGACTATGGGTCACTAGAATAACACTACGAAAACCAGCCTGGGGCCGAAATGACACCAGACAGAAAGGGAACTAGGTTTTAGGGGGGATATTGAGCCCTTGAGGTTGGTTAGTTTTGAGAATATCAATCCAAAAACGGCTCGCGTGTAACCGACCGGAATTTATACTGTTGCCCAAACTCTCGAATAATCGTCAATTTAAGATCTTTTTCAGAATGACGATTGGTGGAAAAATGAACCGCAGCCGGTTTGTCAGGATGACTGCGAATAGGTCTGATGGTAAGACGATGATTGTTTATTCTCTATCTGATGTCATTTCCGGTCTCACCGACGTATTGCATGCCGCATCTTCTACACACCAAATCAAATAAATTGCATACGAGACCGACAAGAGGTTGGTTGACGGATCTCATAGGACATTTTTAGTACTTTTACTGGGAAAGTTGTCCGTGATTTAACATGGCACAAGTTTTACATGTTTTGTTAGCACACCGTTACACCATCGGCATCAAAATCGGACCGGTACCCACAGAATCTCTGTTACGGTTGACTCCGCCCGGACAAGAATTGCTCCCAGTATTTTCCTATAAGATTTACAGTAGTTTTCCTGTAACTAACTTATAATTGAGAATACATAATAGTGGATAACATGTTGATTATAATTCAAGTTCAAATCAGCCCTCTCTGAGTCAATTTATTCGTAATGTGCCTCGAAATTGTACAAAAGTATTTTACTATATTTTTATTTACTGGTCCAGTCTTGTCCTTTTTTGATCCTTTTTTTTTTACTGTGAAGCGCAAGTTATTTCGTCAAATACAAGATGCATGTTAGGAGTGGGACAACAAATATATGCAGTTTTAGCTGCCATGTGTTCTTTACCACGTTAGATTGTAAGATGTCTTACTGTCGAAGCGACGATCCGGGCGATGAGCACGGCAAAGGGAGCCTACGTTTATCAGTGTTGAATCGCGCCAGGTGAGGTTTATTTACTATTATTTTTATTGTTTTTTTTAGACAATAATTAGTTAAATGATTATTTGATTTTGTAATATGCAACTATACGTTTTCATGAGATAATAATTTCACAAAATGCCCTTATTTCTTTGAGAGTGGCTAACACAAACATACATTCTTAGTTACGAGTAATTGTGCAAAATTAGTAACATTTACTCAGTCTACACAGTTTCTGCAAATTAATTGATTGTTGAAGTTGTAATAAAGTAAAGGATTCACATCAGCTAAATTGGTAATTCAAAGTTATAACAACAAGATAATTTTTAACCCCGGAAAGGACATAAACAATCACTAATGTATAGCGATTTTCATTCAATTTTTTTTATATCGATAGTTCAAAAACCTCTTGTTGAAACCTTTTCACATTTTGTCTGATATTTTGTCCATTTTAATTCACAATATATTAATTTGACAAGGAAATATGTATATACAATAATTCAATGTTCTTATATTTCCCTTTATGGTAGCATAGTATCGTGGTTATAGTAGGTATTTGGTTAATATCAGAGGGTCCCCAGGTTTGATTCTTAGTTCATAGTAGATAGCCTTACCTGTTTTTAAAGTTACTTACATGATTAAATGACAGCCAAATTAACCCTCGCCTACCGAGCCATTTTGTTAAACAAAACTCCCGAAGGGGGTGGGGTGGTTTACCACCCCGGTGATTTTCCGTTATTGAACCTCCGATTCCTGTAAATTTTGGTACCAAAGGATAGCTTAGCGTTTTTTTTTATTTCCATTTGTACCAAAATAAGTACAACACCCCACATTAATGACGTCACTATGAAGTCATATGTTGAGGAAAGTGCGAAAATACGGAATATAGGGTGGAAATTGATATTTCGCAATTTTAGCGACCCAAACACCTTATTATAGACTAAAATGCTCTCATATAAAACCGTCATTTCCCATCATGAAAATGTGATTATTCTAACCTTTCTTTGGGATCACTTTATCGTTCCTATACCCCGGTAAGATTGTTTTGTTTTTGGGAGAAAAAGGAGCGAATATTCCAATTGACAATTACATTAAATAATCTGACAACAAAAAGGGGGCTTTAGGTAGCCGGGGAAAACCTGAGGGGAGTGCTAACCACCCCCCCCTTTGTAGCCAGGGTTAAGATCATAAGGCAATAACGAACGATGTTTAACATGAGGAATATCTCATTCTGCATTTTCAATAAATTACCCCTTTGATAACAGATATCTGGCAATTTGAAGTGAAATCAAACGTCAGAAGCCATGTCGGCCAAACTGCCATCTTACCTCAAAATGGTTAGTTTTTTACTCATAAATTTTTCAACAATCAGAAAGTATAAGAGAAACTACTCTAAGAGTGCTAAGACTCCAAAGGTGAAACAGATACGCATGATCTGTTTGATGACAAAAATTAAATACTATCCATGGGAATATCAATTTCATTTCAAATTGTTCTGATATACACTCCGAAGTCGTTTCTTTTATTACGAGTTTTAGATACGTCAATTGACACTTAATTGATAATATCTCTTCCTATGGTTTTCGTTACTTGAAAGTAGTAGCCCTACATGAATCTTGTATTTTATTTTCATGACAGTTTGACTACTGAAAATTTAATAACTAAATGTAAAAGATATACCAATATTCAGCGTTGTTTTTAGTTAATTGTACTGAAATAACAGTATTCATTATAAACACGTGGTGTCGTGTCGATCATTAGAATTAAGTGATTTTCGTGCGTCGTCCGAACGCCCGTAATTTTAATCCAAATATAAATACTTGTAGGAAGAGAAAGCTTTCTTTTCTTCTTGGTAAACTACTGATCTTTGATTCCTTTTCCTCTAAAAAAAGTATCAAAATATACACTTCAAATAATAACCAGATAAATCACAACTTCTTCCACTTAACGTTTATGAAATTTATTATTCCCATAATTCCACACCCAGAGGTTTCCAACGCTAGACATACGCTTTGGGTGTCCTTAGTGTGCTTACACATGTGGGCCGATGCTACAATTTGGAAACAGCAAAATCCTGTAAATTTTATGGCCAATTACCAGGCGTATAAAACGACTACAACTGGAGCTTTTATTCGATTTTTTTCGAAAATCAACATTATTGTACATTCAGTATTTGAATTTTCAATTATACGATTAAGTAACTAAAGTTTACAAGAAAAATGCTATAATTTTACAAGAAAATTCTGGCAGCATTCATCCAACAAACCCCCGTAAAATCCATCTTTTACAGGTTTCCATTCAAATTAACCGTATATTTTATAAATTAACTGTAGCCTGATTTATCGCTTGATGTATTATATTTTACAGTTGATGTATGAATATTTGATTAAATCAATTCTCATACAAAATAAAAATTGTAGAACCTCATCATTCCTCTTTTCTATCTTCACTGGCCCATTAATTTTTGCCTGTAAGAAGAGACCATGACACCTTAGAAAACCGTACAGAAAGCATAGTCATTTCTGCGCCCTCCGCAGGCAAAAGTATGTTCAAGATGTTGAATACCACATGCCTGGAATTGCGATCGATCGACTCTTTTTGAAGTACACCAAACAGCTCAATGTGGCATTCGTCCTTTAGAATAAAAACAACAGAGGACGGGTTTTTTAGTTTTTTGCAAACAGACCAATCACTTGAATACAATTTTGACAAGGAAAACCAAAGGATACTTTAATGGAAAGCGTTGTACAAAATGAAAAACATTTCAATGTCCACATGTCCACATAAAATCATTTTTCCTAAAATTTTTCAAAATTTTTAGATATGCAAGTTTATATTCTCGAAAACTTCAATCGCCGATATCTCAATGTGAACTTTTGGTCGATTTGGCCTGTTTTGGAAGATTCGTGACGATATATATATGTATATATTAGATATATCTTCCTAATATATATATCTATCTTATATTATAGAATCTATCTATCTATATAACTCTGTTGCCGTCGCATTTTTCGTCCGCCTCAACACACTTTGCTGATGTACCGTAACGGTGCAATTGGTTGAAATCTTGGTGATCGGTCTAAATTATGACGTTTACACCTTGAACGGTTTTTTTGGATCAATTCGCTGCAAACGAGCGCCCCTCTTGGTCTTAATATACCGCCGAGACCAGTATTTTCCATTTTTATTTGACCACCTTGTGCATTTTTTTTTTTTTTTCCTTGTTTTCGCCTTGAGAAAGAATTCGTGTAGAATTCGAAAGCTGGTGCATAGCAGCAATAATATTCAGACTTGCCAAGCAATTCCAACCTGTTACGCGATTGCAATATTATTATGCGCACCTAGTAGTACGAATATCCATTTTCAGCATCTAATCAATTCACGATATGCTGCTATCTGCGTGCCCGCTACGCAAGCGACCCGGTTTCGATTCCGGACGAGTGGCTCCTTTTGGGAGCTTTCTTCTCTCTGATCTTTCTTTCCTTCCAATTGACTCTTTCTTTCTTTATCGGTCTAACGACCATTTAATATACTTTAATGCGGTAGTGCATACCTTTAGCACGATGACTATATAATATATAGTATGATAGATATATACTAAATATATATCTATATATATAATATATCATATCTACCAACACGTGTCAATATCTAGCACTGTATATCAACCAAACTGATTCTTACGGACATTTATATATAAGTATATAAAATTATATCTATCATCTATATTCACAATTTCAATATCCGCACTGTTATATCACCCAACTGATCTTACGACATAGCTCTATATATATATATAGATATATATATATATCGTATGATATATATATATATAATTTGTTATATTTAGAGTCTATCATCACTTCGTCGAATAACCACTTGGTCCTACACCGATTTTGGTCTAAAATCAGATGGTCTAATTGGCCACTTAGGCTATAACCATTCGTCGATGTCATTTGAATCTAAATAACCAGTTGGTTCTAATTGCCATTTTGTGCTACAACCATTTCGTCCTAATGGCCAACGTCTAATTTCCCTTGATCTAGATCATTTGGGTCTACACCCATTGTGTCCTAATAACCATTTGGTCTAATAACCATTTATTTCTAAACCCATTTTGTCTAACCCCCTTTGGTCAATGATCAGTTTTTTGGTCTAATAAGCATTTGGTCTAAACCATTTTGTCTAATCCCTTTTCGTCATAAATTATCAGATTGTCTACTACCATTAGTCTAAACCAATTCTTCTAATGATCAGTTGGTCTAATATCGTTTGTCTTAAGGTTGACCCCCAAAATCACATTTTTCCTCTAATAGTTTTAACGAGGTACTATTATAAGTGTAATACACAATACCGCAGCATGAGCCCGAAAAACCATTCTTCTAATAACCGTGACCAATTTTGAACAAAGTGCTCATATATGCAAACTGAAGCGTTAATTTCAGAATCTGAAACTGCATGATGCAAAAAATCTAAATGTGTCACGTTGATTAGGGTGGAAGGACCTCCTATGAAAATCACCACCTAAAATGAATTAACACAGTGCTTTGCGTTTTATTTATAACATGATATGTTTGGATATATAATATTGCTTATATTATTTTATTAGGTTCATAATAATAATTTTAATGTAGATCACCCTGGGGGGACCATCGATATTAGATAATACCATCTATCCGGGTATTGTGCACTGCCGATGTCTTACTTCCTCTGAGGAGGAAACTTCATGTGTTCAATTTATTCCTTCATGACGTTTCATAACATCTGTCACAAATTTTAATAAGCAAATATCCATTATAGGCATCAAAGCTTGGGGTTTGTCTATACTTCAGTGTGGTTCAGTGATTTGATAGATTTAGGTAAAACCTTCAGTGTTATATGAATTATAAATAATATTTCTATGTTGAAAAAATATAACTATAAAAGTTTCGCGAGTAGTGCACCAGAGATCTTTGCCTCGAAAAATTAAAAGCTTGCACACTCATTTTAAATCAGCCTTTTTTGTGTGTAATTGTTAAGCCAGTTGGTAGAATTCGGTCCAGACGGGCAATGGCAATTTCCACCCATTTTTTAGCCTCAGTGACTGAAAAATGGCTTAAAATCTGGTTTTCAATGTGTGGTTGTAATGGTAACTGCCCACTTGATTATTCTAAAATCAATGTTTTACTTTGTTATCAATATGGGTGTAGATTCAATTGGGGAGAGGGTATCTATGGATAAGGTTGGGGTGTTGGTTTTAGGCATAACCTGATTCTTCAGATTGTATGACATTATTTTGAAGTTATTTTACACATGAAATGTGCAAGTGTTAAGGGTTAGTTCTTATATTTGACCTTTCTCTGGGCCAATGTTCACTTTAAAACTCGTCGTTGGTTGAGCGCATCTCGACTATTTGGCAAATAAAGACAAGTGCTGGAAATGCCTCAGTCGTGACACCATGGCATAATATACCGTGAACCCAGAGTAAACGGTTGCCTTTCCAGAGGTCTATACTTTGTAATTTTATTTTACTCTCTCCGCGTAATGGGAATGAGTCACTACCCTAATTCCAAAATATTCAACTGTAAATAATACTGTTTACTATGATGTTATATTTACGCCCCCCTACTCGTAGTGGTTTGAGCACTCTCGACTTTGAAAAGTACAGACAAGTGCTGGAAATTCCTCAGTCGTACACCATTGCATTTATATACACACATGTCGACGGTTAAAGACCACGACTGTGCGTCATCTCCGTCTTAGATCGGTACCCATTGATCTGTTTGATGACAAAATTAAATAATATCAATGGGACATATCAATTTCATTTCAAATGTTTCTGAATACACGCCGAAGTTCGTGTATTTTTACAGTTTAGATCAAGTCATGGACACTGAAATTGCTAATTACTCTTCCTAGGGTTTTCGTTACTTGAAAGTAGTAAGGACTTACATGAATCTCTGTATTTATTTCAGTGACAGTTGGAACTAATGTAAATTTAATAACTATAAATGTTAGAAGATACCTATGATTAAAGCGTTGTTTTAGTTTAATGTACTGAAAAAAATAACAGTATTGCATATACAAACACGTGGTTGTATGTGTGCGAATCATGAGAATTAAAGTGGATTTCGTCGAACCGCCTCTAAATGTTAATACAAATTAAATGAATTGAGTGTAAGATAAAGCTTTCTTCTTGGTAAAATAGTGATCTTTGATTACTTCTACTCTAAAAAGTATCAAAATACAACTTAAAGCAATAAACAGATAAAATCACAACTTCTTCCACTTAACGTGGTAGAAGGGTAGTAGTCCAATAATTTCACAAAAACCCAGGGTTTCAAAACCTTAGGACATAAGTTTTGGGTGTCCTTAGTGTACTTACACTGTGGGCCGATGCTACAAACATTGGAAATAGCAGCAAATACTGTTAAATTTTACGGTCAATATTTACCAGGCGTATCAAACGACTACAACTGGAGGTTATTCGATTTTGTTTCGAGAATTCAAAATTAATCGTACATTCAGTATTAGAATTTTCAATGATACATTAAAGATTAAAGGTACAAGGAAATAAATGCTATAATTTTTACAAGAACACTTCTGGGCAGCAATTCATCAGAACAATAAACCCCGTAAAATCAAGCTTTTACAGGTTTCCATTCAATGATTAAAACTGGATATTTATAAATTAACTGTAGGCGGGTATTAGTAGCTTGAGTATATATTTTACATTGAGTATGAAATATTTGATTAAATCAATTAAATACAAAATCAAAAGTGTAGAACCCTCTCATTCCTCTTTTCTATCGTACTGGCACATTATTTTGCCGCTAAGAAGAGACAATGGACCACTAGACAAACCGTACAAAACCATAGTCATTCTAGCGCCCTCCGCAGCAAAAGGTATGTTCAACAGTTTTGATATACCACAGGCCTGATTGCGATCGATCGACTATTTGAGTACACCAAACAGCTCAATGTGCATTCGTCTCCTTGACATCAAAAAAAAAAACAGAGGACGTTTTTTAGTTTTGCAAAACAGACAATCACGGGTAATTAAACAATTTTGACAAGGAAAATAAAGGATACTTGAATGAAAGCGTGCTCAAAATGAAGAAACGTTTCAATGCCATCAATGTCCACATTAAAATAATTTTCCTAAAATGTTTCAAAATTTAGTATTGCAAGTTATATTCGTCGGAAAACTTCAATCGCCGATATCTCGTAAAAGTGACATTTGGTCGATTGGCCTGTTGGAAGATTCGGACGTATATATATATATAATAATATATATATATATATATTATAATATTATATATATATATGCTATATATAATATATATCTATAACAGGGGGACCCATTTTTAGTCGGCCTCAACACACTTTGTGATTTTACCGTAACGGTGCATGGTTGAAAATCTTGGTGATCGGTCTAAATTATGACGTTTACACCGTGAACGGTTTTGGATTCAGTCGCTGGAAATGAGCGCACTCTTGGTCTGTAATATACCGCCGAGACAGGTATTTTTCCTTTTATTTACCCTGGTGCATTTTTTCCTTGTTTAAGCCATTTGAGAAAAGAATTCGTGTTTATAGAATTCGAAAGTGGTGCATAGCAATCATATAAGTCTTCACGCTTGCCCAAGCAAAGCTTCCAAGACTGTTACGCGAATTGCAAATTATGCGCACCTAGGAGTAAGGATATCCATTTTAGCTCTAAATTCACGATATGCGGCTATAATGCTTGCCGCCTACGCAAGCGACCAGGGTTCGATTCCCGGCGAGTGGCTTTTGAGGGTTTCTTCTTCTCTGATCTGTCTTCTTTCTCAAGTGACATGTCCTTTATAGGTCTAACGAACATTTAAATAGATCTGAATGCGGTAGTGCCTACCCTTTAGCACTGACTATAAGAATATTATATATTTATATATAGATATATATAATATAATAATATATAATACCACAAGTTTCAATATCTAGCACTGTATATCAACCTCAAAAGGATTCTACGACTATATATATATATCTAGTATATAGAATATACATCAAGTTTCAATATCTAGCACTGTACATCAACCTCTCAAACTGATTTAACAGATATATATTATAGTAGATATAATTATATATATTATAGATATATATATATTAATTTGTTATATTTGAGGTCTATCTATCACTTCGCTAATAACCACTTGTCTACCACCGGTTGTCTAAAAATCAGATCGGTCTAATTGCCACTTAGGCTAATAAACACTTCGTCGATGTCATTTGATCTAATAACCAGTTGTTCTAATACCAATTTGTCTACAAACCATTTTGTCTAATGGCCAACAGTTCTAATTTCCACTTGATATATATCATTTGGTTACACCCAGGTAGTCTAATAACCAGTTGGTCTAATATACCATTAGTCTAAACCATTTGTCTAAACCCATTGGTCTAATGATCGGTGGCTAAACGCAGTGGGTCTAACCCATTTGTCTAAATCATTTTCTGTCTAATGATCGTTGGTTAATAACAATTTAGTCTAAAACCCATTTCTTCTACTGATCAGTTGGGTCTACTAATCGTTAGTCTTATTACCCACAAGAATCAACATTTTCCTATAATAGTTTTATTTTACGAGGTTACCATGATAAGTGTACTACACAATACCGCAGCAAGAGCCCGAAAAAAACCCATTCTGCATAACCGGGACCTAATTTGAACAAAAGTGCATCATATATCAAAATGAAGCTTGAAAATGTTCAGGAATCTTGAAACTGCATGATGCAAAAAGCTAAATGTGACAAGTTGAGGAAGGGTGGAAATGGGACCCCTATGAAAATCACAAATAAATGAAATTAATCACCGGGCTTTGCGTTTCTATAAGCATGATATGTTTGGATTATATTATATTGCTATATTATATTAGGTTCATTAAATGAATTTTAATTACGGACTAGAACATCTACCAGGGTAAGTAGGATCCATTCAGTACAGCACTATTAGTATACTCATATACCATCTACATCCCGGGGTGACACTCGGGGCTCACTTGCCCTTTACTCGTCCTACTTCAAATGCAGGAACCCCCCCCCGCGACAGTGTAAACTTATTGTATAACCTTTATCACTCCACGTACGTTGTTCATAACAACTTTCATGCCACAATTTAAGCTAAAAGCAAATGATCCATATATGCGCATCATAGGCTGGTTTTGGTCCTATACCTCCGGGTGTTAATGTGATAGAATTTACGGTAAAACATACATGAATGTTAGATTAAATGAAATACGATTTTCTTGTGAAACAAAATATAAACTTAAAAGTTTCGCGCCCTAGAGGTAGGTGCATTGGCAACCAGAGGATCTTTGGACCCTTGCCTGAATTAAAAAAGATTGCAAAATAGATTTGTTAAATCAGGCCTTTTTTGTTGTTAATTTATTGTTGGTTTAATTTAATGGCCCAGTTGTAGAGCTTCTCAGACGCGGCACAGCGGCAATGGCACAATTTTACACCCATTTTGTTTAGGCCATCAGTGAACTGGAAAAAATGGCTTTGCTTTACTTACTTTCTTATTTTTCTCTTTCTTCTTTTAACTTATTAAATAAGTTAAATTGTGGTGTAATGGTACTGCCCAACTTGATTATTCTAAAATCAATTTTTACATTAGTAGTCAAAATAGGGGTGGTCGAGGCAAATTGGGGATGTGGCGGTTATCTATCTGGATCTAAGGGTTTGGCGGGGTGGTGTTGGGTTTTAGGCATGAACCTGATCTCAGATTGTATGACATTATTTTGAAGTTATTTTACAACATGAAATGTGCAAGTGTTAATTGTATAGTTCTTATATTGGACCTTTCTCATGGTGGGGTCAAGGTTCACTTTAAAACTCGTAGTGGTTGAGCAATCTCTTGACATTTGGAAAAGTAGTTACAGACAAGTGCTGGAAAATGGACTCAGTCGTGACACCATGGCATAAGATACCGTGAAACTCGACCAGTACACAGGTACTTGCCTTGCCAGAGGTCTATACTTTGTAATTTATTTTTACGCTTCTCCTGTAATGGGATTTTGACACTTAATTCCAAAGATAGTCAACTGTAATATAACTGTTTACTATGATGTTTATTGACGCCTCCCACATACTCGGAGTGGTTGACCACTCTCGACTATTTGGACAAGTACAGACAAGTGCTGCAAATGCCTCAGTCTGACACATGGTACGATATACACACAGTGTCTCCTGGTGAAAGACACGACTGTGAGTAATCAGCCGTCTGTAGAGCGGTACCCAGTGATCGTAAGTGTGGGTAGTTTATACCGTGGAAACTCAGAAGTAAAGGTGGCCTTTCCCAGAGGTTCATACTTGTAATGTTATTGACGCTCTGCCGGTAAGGGATGAGACTCTTATTCCAAAAGATAGTCAACTGTAAATTAATTCGGTTAATAGATGTATATATAGATAGATATCTATATATATATATATATATATAGATATATATATATATATATATATATATATAATAGTATTTATAGTAAATATGTTATATATTTAGATGTTAATTTTTATTTTAATTTTTGTATTTTTATGTAGTACAATGCAAACCCTACGCTCCGTAATTAACCAAAACAAACAACCGACTACTGTCGATCGAAGGGGGTGTGTGCGATCAATTGAAGAAGATTATCGATTTATACGCAGTCAATCCAATAATTAATATTTCGCTGGGCAATGGTGGTTTGTTTTGATGGGTTGAAATCAATGTTATTGGAAAACGAACATGATAATATAATAATTATAACTTCAAAGCTCAGGATTGATCATTTTTTAGACAACTTACTTTGTAAGCTCAAGCGGGCCGTTCACAAAGACTTTACGATCGTTGTAATCAATGCGTAACTCGAATGGCAAGCGTAAGTTTGAACTTACAATCAAAGTTCAAAGTTACGCTTGATCGAGTTTACGGCTCGTCGTAAATCAAACTTATAATTTGATGAGTAAGTCTTTGTGAAACGGGCCACCCAGAGGAAGGCCTTTCTGTTCCATAAGAGAGTGACGGTGTTGTTTGTGGCAGGAGTATATAGTCCTCCATACTCACATTCCACCTTACAGTGGTGAACAATAGGGGGAACTCGATTCAGTTGACTCTTCAACGCAACAATTAGTTCACGCTTCTTAGTCTCTTGTCGTTTATAGAGCCCGCGATGTGGTTCATGCCTGCTTTTACACCGGTGTTACGGATTGTAGTGAAGCACCACCTTTAGGTGTCACCAACAACTAACACTTCAACAGGAAAATGACGGAATGTGGTCCAGGTGCAAAAGACCACGAAACGAGCCGTGCGGTTCAATCGTATCAAAGTTAGGTCCCCCTAGCTTCAAACCCACCCTAGCTTTGAAAACTTAACCTAGCTTTGAATGAAACCAGCCTAGCGTGCGAAATATTAACCCTTTAGCTTTGAATTTAACCCAAAGCCTATTCAAAACCTGCTCTTACTTGATTTGATTGTATTCTTTCACTACCCGTAGAAAAAAAAATATAGAACCGCCAGACAAAAAGCCATCTCTGGAAACCACCACGAGACATTTGCGAGACATTTATCAGTTACCTGAAATACGGAATCTTGGAACCGAATCAGTCGAGTAAAAATTCATCTTATTTTTAGGTTTTACGTTCCATGTGTTTTGTTGTTTTTGAACGCGGTCAGACTCATTCGAAAAATGAAGACAATTTAACCAAAAGAAGACACAATGTTGATATCATTGAAAGAGGACGTATTTTTCTCATTATCGTCCGGAAATCATCATCCAAATCCCTCTTTGCAAAAGATAGAAAACCATGCAAAATAGCACGTAATCAATAGGGCTGTTTCAGGGAAGCGTTTTCGTTCCCTAATTTTGAGTGCTTCAGCAATGTGTTAGGGTTCGATCCTGAGCAATGCTTTTCGTAATCTACGAAAGCTACACACAGTGGAATATTGTACAAGCATTTTTCTGTGAGCTGGTATATATTTTCAGGACTCTGTTTGTTAATACACATGTATACAAACTTCTAGAGGTTTGAATGAACTTGAATGAAAGAAGACTGTGTTTCCGTAAGTTCCTCACGGTCTCTTCAAGGATTGTGCTCCCTTTGTGTAAGATGATCATAGTGGCCTCTTCAACTTAGTTTGTGGCACTCTTCTTTTCTTATAGACTTTGGTTTTCCTTCAACAAGCTGGATTTGATTATCCTGGGTTGAATTTTTTCTAATTGTTTCTTTGCAGGTTCTGTAATATGCAACAGGTTGGGTGTTGGTCCTGTGCTTTCAGTGATCTTCTCTTCTCCATAACTTTAATGATGGATTTTGATATGTTGGATTATCGAAGATATTTGTTTTTTGGGCGATTTTCCATGGCTACAATTGGTATTGCTACTGTATGTTGGTTGTCCAGGTTCAGAAAACAGCTGTAAACTGTATCACTTCTTTCGTAAAGTTTCACAAGTATTGATGTGTTGGGTATACGAGCTTTCTAGTCTGTTGCTGTTGATTTTGAAATCTTGCTCATTACCATTCGCTTCGCTTTGTTGATAGTGTTTACATCGCTGGATAATGAATGTTTACTTTGTCCGTGAAAAGGAAGTGAATCAATGTCCCGTTCACTCGCGCCTACCAAGAACTAGATTTGTTTTACGCCCCCTTCGTGGCTATCACAACCAAAACCCTCCTTTTCTGGTATCCAAATAATATAATCATCAATGGATATTTAATACAAAACACAAACGCCACGGGGGTATAGGTGTGTACATAGTGGAATCCATGCCAATCTGTGATGGATGCAAGTAGTAGCAACACATCAACTTTGGGGATGGGAGAGGAGAGTACCAAATGCTAAACGTTTGACGTTTAGAATACCATAAATAGTGAGTGTTGATAACCAATGGATGAGCTGGTCCCTCTTTTCCATTGAGACCCCACCCATGGGTACCACCCAGTGTTCTGTTTCGGTCGGTAGGGGACGACGAAGTATAATAATAAAGTTGCTTATAGCCAAAAAAACCCCAAAATAAAAGGGGGCCAACATGGCCACAGTACAGGTGGAGCAATATGGCAATTGTGTTCACCGAAAATGTCAGATTTTCATTGCGGGTGTGCCTCTAAATGCGATGACAAAGTGACTAATGTCAGTATATTCCTAGCTACATTATAGGAATGTTTGTACATTAGGTGAATTACCAATGGGAAGGAAGCAAGAAACCGACCCGCATAAAGCTCTCATGAACCAACAAAATTTATGAAATGGATATTAAATAAGGTTGAAACCTTCCACCTCGGAGGTTATTGTACAATAATGGCTGGTATGCGTATTAGGAATTATATGAATAAAGGCCATGGAATTGGGGGATAGGTTAGTAATAGTAATAACCATATAACAAACCGATCATTGATTTATACCCCTTGGTTATCAAAACGTTATGCAGTGGTATTGGTAAGGAAAAAATAATATAACTAAAACGCTATATGACATTAACATTCACGGTGTTTTGTTTTTACGCTATCGTACGTTTGTGTATTCTGGGTCTCTGTCATACCATCTGGCTTCTCGAATAACTTTTGAAAGGAATGCTCGTGTGGGCAAGAGGAAATATTGGAAAATATACTGGGCTGCTCATCGGGTCAACCTCTAATTAATGGGAAGGAAATCAGGAGAGGGTAGTATAGAAATCAGAGAGGTTAGTATAGTATGATAGAAAACGAACTTATTTACTGATGGAACACCAGTTTTGTCCAAATGTAAGGATTAATCACGTCTGTCTTTTTCGCTACCAACCCTTAGTATGGGTCCGAGTTTCAGGTTTTTACGATAGAAGTCACAAAAACGTACAGAAAGGGGGGGGAAAGGAAAGTCCTGGAAAACGTTACGCGCAACGGAAGTTTTAGTAACCAAACATGACCGGTTAATCCTTGCGGTAAGAATCTTCAGGGATCTCATGGTGTGAAAATAGTGTTTTAATCCGATCTGGAAAGCTTAAGGTCTTTGCAAATAGTGCCAGTCGACTGGCGATGAAACAAGGGTTAGGGTTAGTCCATCGTCGAACTTTCTGCAACGCAGGCCCGTCCAAATTACAATTAGAGTCGATCCAGGAGTGCAAATGGTTTTGGGGTGTTATAATAATTACGCACACGAGGGCTGTTTTGATAGTTAGAGTGTTCGGTGCGCCATGGCTACAGAGCGCCATAGCTCTGTAGCCATGGCGCGTATGTTCAAGGGTATATGTTTTTGATAGAAGATTACTTTTGCAGGGGAAAGTTTTGGAGTTTGAAGTTATGCACAGGTAATTAATGTAACAGAAGCATATGATGTGAACTTCATATTTTTTCTAATTAATATGATATTACTAAGATTAAAACAAAGGTTTAAAAAACAAAAAAACACGCGTTTTTTTTTAATTTAATGTCACTGGGACCGAGGACTGCCCATGGTAAATGCATGTAGCAGTTTCACAAAAAAAATTACCGTTTGGAAAATCCCCAATGCCCACATCGAGCAGCTTCGTGTTCCTCCTACCCTACTGTGACAGAACCACATGTATAGTCTCACTCTTGATCGATTACGCTGAGACAACAGAGATACAGAATGCTGCTGCTTTGCCGTATTGGAGTTATAAACGGTAACGACAGATGAATAGTTTGTTCTCACGTGTCAGGTACCCAGGTCACGTTTGTCAGGTATCAGATTATCACTTTGCTCTTCGGGGCGACCGATGTATATAAATCCGACTAGGTTAAATCAAGGTCTTTACATGACCCTCTGCCAAAGTGCTATTATTTTTTTTCGAAAAGACACGTGTATATGTCTCTAAACAGTACAAAACATGTACCTTTTCCGACTGATTCAAAAAAACCGACGTTACCGATGACGATAATCGGTGTTTTTTTTTCCAAGGTAGGGATACGTACGTCATTTTTACCTGAATGGGTCCCCCGAAGCAAAAATAAAAACCAATCAATGCCGTGACGTCATCAAGCTTTATTTTTCCAAAAAAATTGGCTGTATTCCCATAATAACATTCCTTTTTAAGATTCACCATCTGTAATTGTTCTTTAATAATAATATTCAAGTCCCCGCATGAATGTGAAAAAGAGGGGTCCATAAGTCTACAAACTGAAATGAAAAAAATAGTCAGACGGCAAATACCTACCGTGGGGGGGACTGAATGGAGCAGACGGATCCCCGTGTTAGTTCTAGCAGGCTTACAGCCACTTGCGCGCGGCGCTGCGGGCGGTTATGCGTCAAGTGGCTTTTCAGTTTATTATTTATTAATTATTATTTGTTAGTTAAAGTAAAATATCCAATTTTCAAACACATTTCTGGCCATTCTTGTGTTTTAAAGATTGTTCAAAGTGAAAACAAAAAAGTGGAAAACCGAGAATGAACGAATGGAGGAAGGATTTTTGGAATATGCTCGAATGCGCAAGAGCCTATTACTTTTGTAACGGGAATTAGCAATGACGACTCGGGGGGCCCCCCACCCAAAGGGGATTATCTGAAGTTGCCAGAATCGTGTTGGCATTAGATCGTCTGGTTTATGTACGTTTGTTAAGCGTCTTCAGGCTGATTTCAAAACTTGGTGTCCTAAATTGAAATGATTGGCAAAATTGGTGGGTATTTTTTTTTTTCAAGTGACCATTACGATTTATGGTTTTTTATGTTAATCACCACGCTCCTAGTATCGAGAAATGGTTAGGCAATGATCCACCATGAATAAGAAGTAAGACGGTCAGAACAGTAGAGTTTTTTTTTTAAACCTTTGGAGTGGGGATGGAAATCAGATTTTTTTTTTGGGTACAACCTCTGGAAATGTGAGAAACATTGTAAATAGTGAGGAATTAGTACAATCTTCTTCGCGATGTATATCTATTGGTTTACTGAGTTTACACTAAGCCACGAGTTTACATTGGAAAACCAGCAAGTGATCGATCTCTGAAAACGTTGAAGTTCCAAAATCTATGTTGTGGCGAGGCGCATTCCTTACCGAAGTCCAAATTTGTTAAGTCCGAAGACGTCAATCCACCACTAAACCAATTAATAACAATGACGGGATTATTTTCGATTTTCAATAGGCAATTGATTGAGTGCTCGGGCGAGACCTCTTGCGGCAGCT
This sequence comes from Ophioderma brevispina, assembly GCA_023653785.1. Taxonomy (NCBI): domain Eukaryota; kingdom Metazoa; phylum Echinodermata; class Ophiuroidea; order Amphilepidida; family Ophiodermatidae; genus Ophioderma; species Ophioderma brevispina. The sequence goes on from JAMKCH010018229.1 coordinate 23,593, forward strand.
AATGAGGACATGGCGCGACGTGCGTGGAAGTGCATTGAAGTCATCATGAACAGACTTGTATAATGACCAATGGTCCGGATTTTGGTAGTTTGATTTGTTATTTTTAAAACACCTGTTTGTTTTTTTGGAAAAAAAACGTTTTATGTATTTTTATTGGCTTTTTTTTAAGTCATTGTCCAAATACTTAAAAAAAAAAAATACGTTTTCCAAAACAATTTTATTTTTTTCAAAATCGTTTGGCTCGGGGCATTTATTTGGAACTTTTTAATGGCATTTACTTAAATTTCCAAACACTTTCCAAAAAACTTATGTTTTCATGATTTCATTTTTATGTCTTATATATTTTTTTGCCTTTTCAATTTCCAAATACTTCAAAAAAATTAATAAGGTCTTTCAAAACAATTATTGTTTTTTTTTCTTTTTCGTAACATACTTTCCAAATTTTTTTTGCTTTGGGTCCCTTTCTTTTATTTTAATCTTGATATGGCATTAAATTATTATTTTTAACACATTTCCAAAAAAACTTATATTTTTATTCTTGTTTTTTTCTGCCTGTTAGTGAACTTTGTATAGGCTTAATTAATTACCAAACCACTTTCCAAAACTCATTCTATATTTTAATTTGTGTTTCTTAACTTTGTGGGTTAATAGGCCAATTAATTTCCAACGACTTTCTAAAAAACATTCATGTCCTAATGTTTTGTTTTACTTTTCTTTCAAAAAAAAGTTATTCATTTTTTGGGCCTTTTATTGAGCTTAATAATCGGCCTATTAATTTGTTGTCCAAAACACTTCAAAAAACTTATAGATTATATATTTTTTGGCGTTGTTAATTTTATTTTTGTTTTTGGTCTTTATATTAACCTTTATAGCCTTAATTTACAAACATTTCCCAAAATCTTTTTTGTATTATTTTTGTTTTTGTGTTACACATTCAATCTGGTTTTTTTATTGCGTTCTTTATGTCAAACAAAATTCCGAAACGTTTGCATTGACAAATTTTGTTTGTTTTTTATTTTTGTTTTTGTTTGTCTTCTATGAATTAGGTGATGGGTTGTAAGTAAGGACAACTGGGCATAGGGGAAAGGGACAGATGGGCCATACGGGAAAGGACAACTGGGGTTTAGGGGAAAAGGACAACTGGGCAGTGTGATTCTTGTATTTCTTTAATTGTTTCTTTATTAACTTTATTGCAACACAAATCTTATCTCTTTTGAGATAGGTTGGTCTGAAAAGGACGTTCTTTGCGGTTCTAAAAGAATCGCTGTTTTGGTTCTAAAGGAACCTTTTCTGCAGAAGGAAAATCACATGCGCAGTTGGTGCTGGAGTGCAGCAGGCCAAGGCCGGTTAGGTTAGTCAACAGCGGCCCTCTCGGCTAACTCTTGCATGATTGCCTGCATGCGCTTCGATACAGCGTAGTACTTGGTGCCTTTACGGGGGGCACTATGTCCAAGTAGTCTCGCCTCCATCTTCCCCATGATTCTCCCGTGTTCCTCAAACAGTTGAAGCAGAAACTGGAAAATGGAAAGGTGGGGTTCTCCTTGGGTTTTGCGGGAACGGGGAGTGCCACCCCTCAAGTGGTTGTGTGCGTTATCAATCATACCAGTCCCATATCTGGAGATCTGTCTGCCAGCCACTTGCCAAAATTACTCATTGAAAAAAAGGGGGAAGAAGTCCAGGTTGGCAGGAGTGTCAGGTACGCTGGTTAACAAAAGCACGAGTATAATCTTCATTCTTGTCAGCGGGTACGAGTCCTATGGCGAGTAATTTCCGAATGGCAACCCTAAAGGTCAGCTGTCAGTCTGTCCGTGGAGCAAACCCCATCTGCGAATCTGACGGTACACAACTTGGGCGAAATGAAAGTAGCATCAACGCACTACAACATACGGGAAAATTCGGCGGACAGCTCCGTGGATACCGGCCCTCAAAATCGGTAAAAACCAGTCCGTAGGTCAAAAACGAAGAGGCCACGGGGATGGCCAGCGCCAAGTAACATTGCGAAAGAACTTGCTTGTAGGTTATCCAACTTCTGTCTGGTAGCAACCCGTTAAACCATAGGAAACATTGGCCCTTACCAAAGCAATGGATGGAAAAAAAAGCTGATAAAATAAAAAGGGAACACCAGAAGGTTCCATCCATATGCCACTGCTCTGCCTTCGATAACCGTTCAGCGAAACTTCCTCCGAAGAGAAAACACCGCACACGATCCTTGTCACAACGCCCGCTGTCTGCTACTAGGAAATTGCCATTATCGCCAAACTTCAGACGTTCCTTGAAGCCACGGGCATCTAGATCTAGCTTATCCCGGTAGTTTGATGGAGTCGGGCCGCAAACAGCTCACTCCATATCCGGTAGAGTGCTTTCACTTCCATGTTTGAGTACATATAATTGTCGAAAATGTAGCCTTTCCCGCGAGGAAGAGATTACCTGTGAAACTTGCTCCTGTTCCTTCTTTGAGAGTATTACAGAATGAATGAGATGCAGTTTTACGAGAGCAATTCTGATTATACACAGGTGATGGACATATTGATTGACAGGTACGTTTGAAAGCGCTTACAAATCGGTTTTAACAGCTGACACGCAAGTGTTGGGTCTCTGCACCTAAGCAAATCGGCAACATTCAACACGCGGTATCGCGGTTTTGTCATAATTGATAATTTACTGGGATAATCTTGTCGGACTTCGGTCAATTCGGATTCGGTAGGGGGGAACCGAGGCCGAGGGCACTACTCTGAGCTAAATTCGGACCACACAAAAAGATTTGATGTGATTGCGCATGAGGGGAGACACCGCCGGTTGGCTTCAAATCAATATATTATATGATATTTTGACCACCAACTTACACTTCTGCTTAACCTTTAAGTGCTCAGCTAAAAAACCAGTAGTGCCAAGGGGGAGGTGTACTTGGGACCCACGCTGGTAAACACTGCTCAATGGAGTTTGGATATGAAACTAAACACAAGTAAATGGGGTAACATTAAGACCACATTCCCCAATAAAAAAAAAATGAACCGACGATTGAACTTTGGCCAATTGAAATATTCACTCTTCGCAAAAAGGTGGTTCGCACATTTCCATCCTCAGCAACTCCGATATAAGACTTTGAACCAAAATAATTGATTAGAATAACCAATTAAAATAATTATAGCGCAATATAGCCAAATTTATACCATCTTGTAAATTTCTCAGAAGTTTCAAATTCACCTTGGTCTTTCTCACAGACAGACAGTTAAGAGCGCAGTCATGACAAAATTGTAATTGATGCTATCAGTAGGCTAATTATATTCGACGAAACAAAACGGGCTCAGTACACCCACCGGATTACACGCTTTATTCCTTTATCATACATTTTATACTATGACGGAATAAAGCGTGTAATCCAATGGGTGCACTAAGCCTGTTTCGTTTCGTTTCGTCGAATATAATAAGCCCTATCAGCATGTAAAAGGTAATTTAATTATTAATAATTATTAATTAGTTGCCTCCTAAGGTATATATCTAAGCAATAAGTCCCAAGATTTAATTTATTTTTTTAAATTAATAAAATAACTTTATTTTTTCACTTCCGTTAGTGCCCAAGGGGGTTCGTAGAGACCCAACCTAATTATACTATGAAGACGTGGGGCGGATTTATTAAATTGGCAAAATTGGCGGGTGCTCTTCAAAAACTATGTTATTGTTGCTTAAAGTGTCAGAACGGCTGTTGTTTTGTTGAGATAACCTTGTTGTTCATTTCAAAATAACATTTTTTTTTTTTTTAAGTTATGCCATTTGTAATTATTTTCAAGGTTGAGGATTTGGCAGTTTTCCTCTGCATACTATTAGTTTTCCTGCTTGGCTATGGAATAGCGTCTCATGTTATTCAATATCCACAAGCAACAGACCCAAAGAGCGTTCTTGAAGGAATATTTTATCGACCTTACTTCCAGATGTACGGAGAGCTGCTAGATGATATAAGTATGTATTTGAATAGAGTTATAATAGTACAAGTGAAACTGTATTTTTGTGAAAATTACATATACAATCTTGCTAAATTGTATGAAGATTCCAAAAATCATGGGTGTCATTTTTGAAGTGTATTCTTGGATGTATTCTAGGGGGCAAGGCTCAAACAAGGGTAAAAATATAAAAATGGCCAAAGGTTTTCTAAAGTATACCATCATGATCAGTACCATTCAACGATTTCCCGTCCCGTACAGTTTGCCCTATCTGAGGGTTATAGTTCAAGAGTTATAAGGCAAAACAGGTTCAATGTCACGTTGGGGGTAACATATCAAAATCATCAATTTGTTTTAAAAATGGTACCAAATTGTTGGTCTTACTGTACAGAAGCCAAGCAGTAGGGTCGCATTGCCTTATAAGGTGTTGCTTGCTTATAAAGAATGGCAAATTGGTCACTGGGTCTATGGGACAGTACAGCCATAGCTGAATAGATTACTTTGAAAGGTTAAACACAGATCTAATAAATTTTCTTATTTAATAATGGGGACCCAATGGACAATTTAAAACAAGTTCAATAATAAAAAATGGGATCATTTTATAAATGATGAACCTTGAATGTCTTGAAACATATTGGGCTAAAAACAATAGGTCGTAAAATATATACCTTTTTAGAAAGGGCCGTAGAGCAACCAACCATATTGGTATATATTTCAAAAACATTTAACCCTCGTCTACGAAGGGGGGAGTGGGGAACCCCCCCCCCCTTCAGGTTTTTCCCCGGCTTTGATAAACCCCTTTTGGTGCCAAATATTTATGTAAATCTGTCCATGACTGTCCGCTACTTTAATCCAAAAACAAACATCCACCGGGGTATTATAGGTAAGATACAGTGTGGTGATCCAAAGTGAGGATAGGGGGGGTGGTTAACCACCCCACCCCCCCCCCCCCCTCCGAAAGAGAAGTATACAAACATGCCTAACACAACACAGGAACATCACAGAGATAGCTATGGTCCTCACTTTCCATTGATACCAAAATGAGTACCAACATGCCTAGCATTACGTCACGAATGACGTTCATAAGTTCGAATATTCAGCAAAACTGCCCTTTACATAGACAAACAGCAAGTGAAAAATTCAATTTCGCCAAAAAGGTTAGGAAAATCAGATTTTCAGCGGTTCTTTGACTCTACTTGATGCGAAACTGACTAGTTTTATAAATGACAGCATTTAGAGCTCAATAAGGTGTGTGAGTCACTAAAATTGCGAAATACAATTTACACCCTATCTTCAGTATTTTGTACTTTCCTAACATATGACGTCATGCTGACGTATAATGGGGAATTGTTTAGTACGTATGTTGGTACCCATGGAAAGAAGAAACCCTAAGCTATCAATTGGTACCAAATTTTACAGGAATCGGGTGTTCAGTAACGAAAAATCACAGGGGGGTGGTAACCACCCCCCCACCCCTTCGGGAGTTTGTTACAAAAAAAAATGGCTCAGGTAGACGAGGGTTTTGTGTTTAAACACTTTTTGTTACAACTGTATAAACAAATATTGACCCATTATAAAACACCTAAGAACACATTTAAAAAAAATTACACCCATGATTTAGATTCCCAAGAATCCCGTATGGAAAATAAATTGGTGTCAAAATTGTATACACGTATGAAAAAAAATAAACCCAAATTAATCAATTACATTTCCCCACATACTAATATGTTTATAACTACAAGTAGGGAATCTATGATATCGTTTAATGCAACTAAGGGTCCAAGTAATAGTATAAAACACTATTGTTGGAATTTGTGTTTATCAGTGCTCCTCACTATGCGTTGAAAAGATGCTCATCAACAAGGACACAGTTCGTGAGTTGTAATTGTACATAGCATGAATTGACCATGTGTGATCTGGGTCTCATCTAAATCATGCACAAAAACCCGGTGGGATTTTCTAAATAAACTGGGGAAGGCGGGTAATGAAACTGTGCCAATGGACAGGGGGGGTTTTTTACTGTAGCTCATAGTGGTCTAAATCAAGTTCATATTAATTCGTACCTTCCTTGCGTGAAAAGAAGATTATAAAACATATGTTTTTGCGGACGGACGCTCTTAAACACGTATTGGTCTCCCACAAAACTTCTATAGTGGAAAAAACGTGTATACTGGAAGACTTTTTCTCTGTGTTAGAGTCATGTCTGAGTACTAGAAAAGTACAATCAAGTATGAAGAGTAATATTTGGAGTCAGTCGTTTTTAGCATGGATAACTTTCTGGCTCCTTGAATGTTAAAAAGCCTAGTCAGAGATTTGCTGAAATAGAACAACTAAATTCATCCAAATTCAGCCACTAATAATTTTTGAACAAGCAATGAGCTATAGTAGATTCAACCTGATATGTCCCCATTACATTGGCGTGGAGGTACAAGCTCTGGTGATGTAGAGGGGCAAAATAAAACTTACACAACAAAAGAATGATTTTGAAAAATTCTCAGAGCATAATTAAACGAGAGTAGCATAATGATCAGGCCAGGCCAGAGTGTTGGGAATTGTTAAAGATAGAAGGGCAGGCCATCAATTCTCGGATAAGGAGAAATAATTCTCTTTATGTTGTACACGAAAATAAGGTAGGTAAGATATGTGCAGAATTACTCGTTGGATACGTACAACACAAGTTAATGTGGAACATTTGCCCGTAGGAATCCTATTGAAATCAAATTTGAAGAAGAAGGGAAAGTATGCAATTCGTGAATTTAACTGCTAATTTTTACATCATATATACGATATATACTATAGACCTATATAATATGGCATGGGCGTTTTCATTTTAAAATTTTGCATAATCCTAAGTCCCTGAATATGAATATGATCATCACCGAACAGAACGAAAAGAATGGAGGGTAGAGCTAGGTAGTCAATTTCCCCCTTTAAAACGAGGCAGGGAGTTCCACGCGTGATTTTTGATGAGTAGCGGCATTTAAAAGGCAGTTTAAAGGATCTTAGGAATTATACACCCGGGGGGGACTTGTATTCAAAGGTGGATATGATGCGCGTGAACAAGAAAAACGCCGTAAGTAAAAAAAGGGTCTGTGTTTTTTTTCCAAACAGGCGATGTATGCGGCGTACATTGTTTTTTTAGGTTTCTGTCAAAAACAGCAAAATATGGAAAAAAGGGTATGTTTTTTCGTAACCCTGAGGATTTGATTTTGCATATGTTGAAGGTATTATTAAGCAGGGCTCAAAATCAGCAAAATATTGTATCGGGAACTTCGGAAAGTACAAGCAAAGCAAGATAATTTTAAAGGGTATTATGAAAACGATACAATGCATTGCCTACTTGTTGTTAGGGTATGTTTAAGCTTGTTTTAGTCGAGTGAAATGGAAAACTACTGTTTTAGGGTTGCATTTTGAAAGGTCATGTCACGAATCATACAACCTTTGAATAAAAGTACACCCCCCCCCCCCCGGTGCCGAATACGACAAACATGATTTTTTTTTTTATGCTCAGTCGTAATTTTTACAATTCCTATAATATGGTCGCACAGCCCCAATGCTCCAGAGGGGCCGGAAACGGACGGGACGGACGGACGGAACTGGAACGGAAGCGGAAATACGGGGAATATCAGTTGGATAGTCTATAATACAATCGAGCAAATAGCAAACCACGAACATCTAATTAAATCTGTAAATTTCTAATAACAAATAAGTTTGTTTGTTGAAACATTTTTTTCTTTCTCCCATCCTCTGTCGCCGTCCTAGCTGAGGATTTTGATTTCTGTACAAACAACCAGGACATTGATTGATTATGGGAAGTGATCCATGTTCCAAAAAACAACGCGCGATCGGTACCATCCTTCTTGCAACTAATTGTTGTTTTAGTATGTATCTACTAAAGCTTCTAATTGCTATGTTCAGGTAAGAAAGAAGAAATACACAGATTATTCCAAGAATGGCATTGTTTTTCTTCTTCTGTTAGTCATTGATGAAGATGAAATTGTCGTAATATTAAAAAAAGGGAAATACAGTATTTAAAGGGCATTTGTGATCCACAACCTCGTTCCCCCGACTTACCTAAATATAAAAGATGTTGTGAGATTTTTATATCATCTGAACGTTAGTCTTAGTAGTCCACGTGTGTTGTGCCCAATCTTACGTGCAAATTCGGGTCGCATCTGTAAGAAAATTCGTATGTTGTATTTTCTTCCGTAATACGGACAGAAATACAGCACAGTAGCCATGGGGACTATGGGAAACGCGAAATGCGCATACCTAAAACCGCAAGATCGGGGATCGGCTCACATTTTGCGAATAAGCTTCTCTCAAGGATAGCTGTACTGGATTCGAGCTGATATAGGGACAACCCTGTCCTTTTTTACGGGTGAGAAATGTTTGTGAGGGGCGCCACAGCAATTAAACTGTTGCAGCACTCTAGTCCGTGCGTTCTTCATACTGTGTGCTAGGTTATATCCAATGCGGCAGTGGTCAAAACATAGTAGGGGCCCTGGTGGTAAATGTAACGTACGTTAAAAGGTGAATTGAAATACTACCTGCATTAAGGCAGGTGCGCTATTATGAATTTTGATGGAATATGGTAACATGTTTTTTTTTGCAGCTGTCCACCACACGGGTGATATGGGGGCCTCATATACTTTAATAAGTTGACTCAGACCTGATACGAATAATACAAGTCAAATACCCACTCATAGATGATCAAACGTAGTTCTAATAGTTGAAGCAAGTTGGATAAAATATTGGATATGAAGAGCTTGGCCTCTTTGACACATAAAAAACGCAAAAAAACACAACGTTTATGAATAGCCATCGCACCAAATTAAACTTCTTAGTCTAAAGAATTCGGGGAAGGAAAGGCTCTTCCCTCTTCGAAATACTTTGTCAGTGTAATTTAGGAACAGTGGGTTTTTTTGGTAAACGGACACCAATATAGTATAAAACATACCGTGTATAATGCTAAGTAGGCCTAAAGTGCTTAGGCTCCACGAGGATAAAATGAAGATTGAGGAAGATACTTAAAAACACCCGTTTTTTACAGGTGAAGTATGACAGGAATGGTGATGAATGATTTATAACTCCCCCCCCGAATGTATTAAAACTGTACAAAGTTCAATTCAGAAAGTACAGTCAACAAAATTAAAGTTTTGTACTGGCCATTTTCCTCCATTTCAAGCACTTCATATTGTTAGACAGCGAATGCGACTTCTTGGCTATATTTCAAATTTTTTTTCACCTAATGGATATGACCCAAAACCTTCCCCAGCTCCTATATCAAGCGCGCAATCGCGTATAGTGATCAATGAATAAACAGAATGTGCTGAAATCACGAAATACACCCTCGGCTGCGGCAGATCTCATAGCGGTTACAAAGATGACGCACCCCTAACAAGTACATAATTTTGCTAAAATACATTGTCCTACAAATGATCCAAATCAGTTGCACGGCGTGCACATTTTCTTGAAATTGAATTAAATGTCATCTCCTTTTTTCCCAAATCAATGACCGAGGGATGTACACCACGTTCCATTGACTCCAGCAATAAATGGTGCTATTGATACGTAAATCCTCCGTTTATGAATAGGACAACGGACTTCAGATTCTCTGGACTGCACAGCAATTTGTGTTACATGGCGTTCAAAGCGTTTTGAATTTTTTTCACCCGCGGATTTAGATTGAGCTACGCCCTCAAACTTCTGCTGGGAGTTTAACTTTGATCGTATTTTCATCATTTAATTCAAAAGAAACGAGATAGCAAAATCATGAAAGAAATGTTGATTGGCAAGCTATGAACCGACATCTTGGTGCAGAACCACATCCATAAACTAATCATAGTAATAATGGACCTCTTTTATATTCAATTAAAGTTTGTTCGGCAACCATTTCACCTGCCCTTTCAATTGGTGAATAATTTTCGATTTCTGCGATAAACGCAATCAAATTCCATAAGAAATGGGGTTCGGCGGCGAGTTATGGGTGGGTTTCGCACAAAGATGTTAGGTTCACATTTGGCAAACAATTTTTTTCTCAATGACTTTGTTCACCTTCGTTTCCCTTTCGAATACAGGATGAAAATATGGGTCAACGAAATTTGAACCCCAGTAGAACGTCTAACTTTTAGAAATTATTAAAGAGGACAGGAATTTTGTGTTCCACGTCTGAAAAATACATATGCTTTATCTAAATCGGATGTGATGGTATAACACCTGAATCTTTCAGTTGCATGGATAATAACAATGCTCTGCAGTCCAGTTGAAAAGGGAATCTGTAAAGTTTTGGTTTTACAGAAACCCCCCCAAAAAAGACAAAGAAAAATATACATACCGAGCGGATTTTAAACTTTATCAATAGCCCCCATTATTTTGCTGAAGTCAATGAATCATGGTGACATCCCGTAGTCCTGATATTCAAGTCCACTTGAGAGATCGACATTTAATTCATTTTCTCGAGAATGTGCACATACAGAAGTGAAACACCGTAGAACTGATTTCTATAATTTTTAGAAGAATTATTTCGGAAGATTTATGTACTTCCCACTTCCCAGGGGTGCGCTACCCTGGTCCTTGTCCGAGCATCTTTTTCGCTTTGGCCTCATGGCTACTTTAATAATATAGATTTTGCCAGATGATAACATTTAATGTTCCACCTTGCATGTTCCGAAAGTCACCCTGCATAGTCATTACGCCTCATCCAGTATAATGGTGGTACGATACTAAATTGCATTAAAGTACATAAAGACAGTATGTTGTGAGTTGTTGACTTTTTTTCGTGCTTTCTTTTTTCTTTTTCATCTTTTTTTTTTGTCGTTAAAGGTGCAAAGAGGATTTCAAATAACAGGTGTCCCTGATTATTTGCACTGATCTAAAGCTTTCTTTCAACAATAGTCCCATCTGAAAGGAGTCAACTGAGTAACTGTTTCTTTTGTAACAAAATTGGACAATTCTAATATTTATAGAGCAAATACGAAGATCAAATCCCTTTTGTTTTTAAGTTAAAGTTATTATCTGGTGCCAATCTATCTAGTGTCTAATCTATATAAATCACCCATAGTCAACAAAAATGTAGATGAACCAATCAATCTCTTTTGTGTTGTGTGTGTGTGTTCAGTTTTTCCTGTTGTTCACACCCTTTAGCGCGTTAGTTTCAACCGCGTTTTGATGTGGAGTTCAAAACGTGATCTTTGAATCCCGATAAAGTACTATGTACGAGATTAATATTGGTCGACCAAAAATTGGGCACATTTCGTTCATAAAATCCAAACTAAGCATCCTTTAGCCCCTACGATTTCATAGGGTAAATGAGAAAAACAGTAGCTTTCTGCAGTATATGAAAATGTGACCACTTGCTGTAATCATTGTCACTGGGAGGCCGAGGCTATTAGCGATCGGACCATTGACCTTTTAACCATACATATGATTTTTTTAGCAATTACATTCACCATAAGAGAGATACAACACCCTGTACTCAGGAAGTTTCAGCTATACAAATTGGTCATTGATTACTTTGGCAGACCTCCGCTACCTCCACCACTCATAATTATCAATCATATTTTAATATTAATAAGGTATTCGTGTCATTTGAATGGTCGAGCTCTAGACTGGAATAAGGATACATTAGGTGAGTGAACTTGTGCAATGTGTTTTAAAGACATTGCTATATTTAAAACATTTTAATTACGAATTTACGCTGTTATTGTGTTTTTTAGTTAATGGTTTTAAGAAGCTGTGTAAATAAACGAAATTTCCAAGATATTTTTGTCCAATTTTTTTTCTTTTTAATTTTAACAAATTTATGACATTTTTCTGCGAAATGAGCTTAATTACATCTAAAAAACTGTAGCAACGACTCTCTTGCACTCAGCATTACGCTCATGTTATGACGTCTCGTAGTCTTACAATACTCAGACACATCTTTTCTGAGTGTAGGCACCAAAAATGACTCCTAATTCTGTGTGTTTTTCTCACACCTAAGTGTCCTGCCATGGGACTATCATGGGCTATGTCTGTCACTTCCCTATGGTATACCTTTGGCACTACAATTTGATGCACGACCTTCCATTCCTCATCTACAAGTGGATCGGGTGGCCGCCATTTTCTCATGAGGACACCATTTTGTTTGTAGAAACATACAGGAATTTGCTCGGCTTCCTGTTGTGTCAATGCCCTCTCACCTAACTTCCTAATTGCTGGGTCATTGAATTGCTCATTTACCAGCTTGTTATGGCTTAAATGGTCTCCTTTACAGTCCCTAACTCTATCATGCTCAGCAGCTGGATTTTCATTGTTTACCAGCTTGTCACTCTGTTTGTGCTCAGGGGCTGGATTTTCACTAACAGGGAATTTAGTCTCGCCTGAAGAGGGAAGATGACCTCCAAATTCCTCTAACTTTGAGAGAAAAGTATCCTCTTAATTTGGGACCAAGTCATCCTCGACGCTCTTCCTATATGTATGAGTATTTTGACTCATCACCTGCTCACTGTTTTCCTATGAGGCTTTTCTGGTCATTGACCTAGTTACTGCACATGCTGGGAAAATGTCTATTTCCTCATCAAATTTATCCACTGTACAGGGCACATGGGAAACTATGGGATCTGGGAGTACTTTCCCCCCTGCCAAATCATTCCCTAACAACATGGATACCCCTTTAACTGGGAGTTCTTGTCTAAAAAAAAAAAAAAAAAAAAAAAAATGACTCCTAATTCTGTGTGTTTTTCTCACACCTAAGTGTCCTGCCATGGGACTATCATGGGCTATGTCTGTCACTTCCCTATGGTATACCTTTGGCACTACAATTTGATGCACGACCTTCCATTCCTCATCTACAAGTGCATCGGGTGGCCGCCATTTTCTCATGAGGACACCATTTTGTTTGTAGAAACATACGGGAATTTGCTCGGCTTCCTGTTGTGTCAATGCCCTCTCACCTAACTTCCTAAGTGCTGGGTCATTGAATTGCTCATTTACCAGCTTGTCATGACTTAAATGGTCTCCTTTACAGTCCCTAACTCTATCATGCTCAGCAGCTGGATTTTCATTGTTTACCACCTTGTCACTCTGTTTGTGCTCAGGGGCTGGATTTTCACTAACAGGGAATTTAGTCTCGCCTGAAGAGGGAAGATGACCTCCAAATTCCTCTAACTCACTGTTTTCCTGTGAGGCTTTTCTGGTCATTGACCTAGTTACTGCACATGCTGGGAAAATGTCTATTTCCTCATCAAATTTATCCACTGTACAGGGCACATGGGAAACTATGGGATCTTGAGTACTTTCCCCCCTGCCAAATCATTCCCTAACAACATGGATACCCATTTAACTGGAAGTTCTTGTCTAACACCAATTGTGACAGTTCCAGAAACCAAATCTGATTTCAAATTCATTTTGTGAAGAGGGACACTAATACAATCCCATACCTATCCCCTGAATCAATGCACTAGTTCCTGTGGAACTCTCAATATCAAATGGAAGTGCATCTTCCAATATCATAGACTGTGCGCAGCACGTGTCCCGCATGATTCTAATGGGTTTTTTATCTAAACTATCACCTGAAAGTGACACAAATCCCTCCAAAACAAAGGGCTTAAAGTCATCCCTTACTTTTTCAGGGTTAATTCCCTTTTGTGGAATTTCTTGTTTTTGAACAGAAGAATTAACTTTTGACCTCAAAGTAACTGCACAACCTATTGGTTTTGACTCACTTTTGGCTCTCCATTTTAGGTGGATAGCCATGTATCTCCCAACACCGTGACTTTGTATGTCCTGGCTTTTTACAGTGATGGCATGTGAACTGTGATTTGGGTCCCATCCCATGCTTTTGATTAGAACCATTATTTTCTTTGCTCCCCCTTTCATGGAACCTGACTGGGATTTCCCCTCCTGTGTGCTACCATGAGACGCTTTGTTAGAACCCGACTAATTGTTGTACTTGTTGTACCTAGTAAATTCTTGGCTAAGCCTACTAGTATTACTTAGTTTGTGAGTCAAAGCATAGTAGTCGGGCTTTACGGATGCCTTCACGCCAAACTGTCATATATTTTGTTTTCAATACAAGCTTCAACTAACGTCAACTCCCTAAGTTGATCAAAATTATGCCCGACTTCTTTAGAGAGAAGCCAGCGATCACACATCTGCTACTTTACACGGGCAAATTCAACATGGATCTGGTCATCCTTTTTTCTGACAAGAACTGAATTTTTGTCTATATGCCTCTGGCACCAATTCATATGAGCACTGCCTGCTTAACCTGATCATAATCACTCATCATCATCATCAGTCGACTGCGCAGCAGGCGATCGCAAGTTTCCTCCAGTCACTTCTGTTTTGGGCCAAGTTGGAGATAGCCTTTGGTTGCAACATGTTGTTTGTATCCCCCAAGAGCTTTTGGATGTAGGAGAGATATGATGTTCTCTGTCGGCCTGGCTTCCTCTTGCCATGCGGCGGTGTGTAGAAAGCATATAACCTACTAAGCTCTCCCTCTGGCATCCTTAGAATATGATCGAGAAAAGTAAGCTGTCTCAGTCTTACTCGGTTTATCAGAGGCTCCGTACCTGTAGCAGCATAGAATTTGGCATTTGGGACACGATCAATGCGCTTGACGTTCAGCATGATTCTGTAGCAACATGTTGCGAAAGAATTGACCTTACTCTCCAAATTGTTTGTCAGCACCCAAGTTTCGCAGCCATACAAAAATACTGTCACGCATGTTGTGTTGAAGAGGCGTACTTTCATAATCACTACATCTGTCTAATGACATGGCCGAATATATTTCTCGGGCTTTACCAATGAACACTGACTGTAGCAACAAGGTCCAAGACTCCTTGGGCCATTTCAAGCTATTGGCAATTTTCTCAAAGTGTTTGTCTCTTCTTGTTCCTGAAATTTTGGAACCAGGCGAATATTTTTCGCCGCATCAAAACCAATAGGGCTTGGAAGAGTCTGACGAGCTAGTCTGTTGTTTCAATTTTTCTAACTCTAATTTAGCTTCAAGCTCCTTTCTTTTCATACCATTTGCTGTTGTAATTCCATCTCTTTTTGTTGCATTTCTTTTTGCATTTTCAATTTTTCCTTCTCCAATTCTTTTTCCTTCTCAATTTGCAATTTTTCTTTTTCTAATTCAATTCCTTTTCTTTTTGTTCCATCTCCATCTTTTTCAACTCTATTTCTAATTCCTTTTGAATTTCAAGTTCTTTTAACTTGATTGCATCACTTTCAACTTGTTTCTGAACAGCCTGAATCTTTTCCAAATAGGATTCATCCCAAACATCTTCCTGAACTAAGGTTTTAATCAGGTTGTTTTTATAACCTGCTTTCTCATGGCATGTTTAGCTTCAAGTCCAAAATGCTTGGCTAACATCATTAACTCAGGCTTTCTCAGCTCATCAAACTTCTCCCAAGTTATTTGCTCAATGAACTCTTCTGGATTAAACTCCATTGTGATTGTACTCTACAACACAATATAATATTGCCTTGAACCAAACTACAAAGTAGTACATGTAATACACACAAAATTTTGTATGCCAAAATGTGCACAATTTTTACAATATTATAACACTTTTTAAGTGTGTAAATTTTGAACAATGAGGCTCAAATTTATCTCAATTCAATTCCCGACGACGAGCCCCCCAATTCTGTTATGACGTCTCGTAGGCGTCAAAGGTCAGAAATACCTTTCAAACACAAATAAATGAGCCTTGTGCACAAGTGATCTAAATTTTATATAATAAAACAGTTTTAATGATCTTCAATTGGTTTGGTTCAAGAATTTGGTATGTCCAAAACAAAATTACGATAAAATCACACACAATATTTAAGATTATAATACTTAAAGTTCAGTACTGTCCAGTGTTGCAAGAAGCGTTGCAGTTCAACGATGATATGTCCTCACAGCGAAGACTCCAAAATGACAACGCATAAGTTCACACAAATATCCATGGTATATTCCAATACGAATCTTCTAAGACTTGAAGGTAATTTTGTCCAGCAGTTCAAGACGACAAGGTTTTCTCTCGACGACACTAATATTCCACAGTAAGAAAATCCAGGTATTTTACCACCATCAGTCTGCCGCAAATGTCCTCATTTAGGACCACAAACTGGAATCCCTATTTGATTCCAAAACTGAAGCTCTTCTGGCTTAAAAGACGACAGCAGACATTTCATCAGCTATTAAGCTCCGGTGTCTTACAAAGTTATTATACATCCTGGCACTATGTATAACATAAATCTACCATTATTGTAGATTCAAACTAGCTATAACTATACTGTATATAGCTCCAGATTACAACTGCTGGCGAATCAAAACTTTTGCAACTCAACTTTATACCATTTTTTCACAAAGTTCCCAAGTCTTAAAAATAGACATTACCACAGGATCACGCATAAACATAACCTTGCACTAGCTGACCAATTGGAATTCACATAAATTTCATCATCTGAATTACATCACTTCACATATATAACTCTATGGGGGAATCCCCCAGATCATGCAATGTTTTGATCTTAAAGTATAAACAAGTTGACTCAGTTACTAAGTTTACATCTTGGGGAATTCCCCATTTCCCTTATTGTGCAATCTATCTAACAGGTGCACCTTGCACAAACAAAACTAGAGGGAATCCCCTGCACTCTTTTTTATCATAAACAAAGTACTTTTCCCATGAGAAATCTTTTTCTCAAATAAAATTGAGAAAATAATATTGTAATCAAAATTTTGAGGGTAATATAACACTCAGTACTTACGGATTACTTGCAAGTACGTCAATACGCATAATATAATATTTCAAGTTACAGGTAGTCTGCATTTTTCGCAGAATCATTTACCTAATTAGGTCTAATATGGTGCTATTGCACCCAAACTTGAAAATGGGCGTGCTGAGTGCAACAAAGTCATTACAACGGCTTTCAGTTTAGCCTTGATCAAGGCTGTCTGCTAAGAACCGAAAAACTTGTTATTTTCACACTTTACTGCATAATTAACATTTATTCTTAATTATTTTGAACATTGTGTTTTCAGGTTTGAAATCAGTGCTTTAGCATTTATAAGGTTACCTTGTCTAGCGAAAGATTAAATAAACAAAAACAAAAATCTTGGTACACTCCCTGGTGGTCTGTTGTGAACACTGGCCGGATCCAGGATCCTACTAGTCTAGGTATAAAACCACAAACACTTGTTGTGGTCAGGTGCAGTGGTTGTGCTACTCAGAGCGACAACCTTGATTGCATTGCTTTGTGGCTTTAACCTTCCATGTATAAAACGCCTATCAAATTTTTGCAAATGCAGAAAAAGTTTGAAAGACTGAACAAGGCGCTCTGCCTGAGTTGAACTTATTGAACTCGCTAGTGGAAGCATGGAACATAGGCCAGATGAAATTGGAGATCTTAAATTAGGTATTTAATAGAATTAATTCTCGCCATTATTTTAGTTCTAGAGAGGGGATATGCTCCACTCCTTATGATGACATTATTTATATCAGACGTGTGAACCAATGAATGAAGGTATGATTTTAAACTATTTTGTACTCTAGGTTGGTAAACATGAGTAGAAAATAATCTTTCCCTAGAGGCATCCAAATTGGAAGGCTGAGCTTTCGACACTCAAGCGAATGCCATCATCAGAGCAAACTAAACAGTCATGAAGTTGTTAGGGGTAGACTTTATGTACAAAGCTTTCATGAGTTTCCTTTCAGTCCAATTAATGTTCCTGTCCAGAATTGTGGTCTTGTCCCAGTCAATGTTATGTTGGTAGTTCCACACATGCTCGTCGATAGCCGATTTCTGTGTGTTGCCCGTCTGAGTCGCTTTCTGGTGTTCGTCGGTTCTCTTTTTCAATGATCTGCCGGTTTTAACAAATTAATGTACACTTTGTTGTCACATGATCCATAAGGAATAGAATAGAAAACTCCAGGAGTTCCTTGGGAACAGGGTCTTTAGGGCGTACTAGTTGTTGTCGTAGAGTGTTGGTAGTATTAAAATACACCCGTAGATTCTTCTTCTGTAGAACTTTGCGAATAGCCTCAGAAGTACCCGATACGTAAGGCAAAATAACAGTAGCGTTAGGAGTACGATCATTGGTAGAGACAGTATCGGCGCGTCGCGAGGTGAAGTCATGTACAATTTTTGAAAGGGTAATTGTTCAGCTTCAAAGCTTGTTGGATGTTAACTTTTTCACAATGTGTTCGACGGAACATTGTCAGCTCTTTGAAACAGAGATCGAAGCACTGAGCGTTTGGCTGACACTGGATGATGAGAGTCAAAATTCAAGTATTGGTCGGTGTGGGTCTTCTTGCGATAGACAGTCGTGTCAAGAGTAAGGTCAGGTTTCCTCTTAACCAAAACATCGAGGAATGCGATCTGTCCATTTGTCTCCTCTTCACGAGTGAATTTGATGACATCCTGTTGAGGTGGTTTAAGAAAGACGTTAAATGGTCTCGATCTATAACACAGAAAGTGTCGTCCACATAACGTTTCCATATGCGCGGTGGATTATGTGCAGTCAGAAGCGCTTCCTGCTCGCTCAAAGGACTCCATGAACAGGTTAGCCACTGGTGGGGAAACGGGAGAACCCATCGTTAGCCCATCAGTTTGGGAGTATTATCCGAGTATAGGTCACTTTCAAATAAAATAAAATAAATGCCAGTATTTATATAGCGCTTTATACAATTAAGTCTCAAAGCGCTTTACATTTATTCCGCTGTCACTAGGATAAATCACATTTTCACATATTGAAAATTCGGCAGCCAATTATAACGGCGCACAGTATGACTACCCCTAACAGCTCCCCATTTACACCTGGGTGAAGTGAGACAAGCGAGATAAAGTGTCTTGCCCAGGGACACAACGTTGGCCACGGTGGGGCTCGAACTCACAACCTAACGCTCACGAGTCCTGCGCTTATCCACTGGACCACACGTGCTCTCAAACATGAAGTATGTGTTAGTCAAACAAAACTCCAACATCCGATTCACGTCAGCGATGTGGAAGGATGTCCTGTCAATCAGCGCCACGTCATCTTTGATACGGGTAATTGTAATGGTCCATGAAACGGAAAAGTGAACACGCAATCGCTACGGTCGCATCCATTTTTCCCACAATGCCTTTCGATATTTTTCCAGTCTTGAGAATTTTTAAACACTGGTTTCAATTTACGTCATTTTTTTTTCAATTTTAGAAACAGGAATACGTACATACCCGACCGGCGTATAGTCCACCTACAACGGTGAAGAATAGAGCACTCGATTCACTTGACTCTTCGCGCAATATTAGTTTCACGCTTTATTCCGTTGTCGTCTATGGAGCCCGGACTACGGCTCCGGGCTGACCATATCTCATTTTACACCAGCTATCCCTCCCGAATGTCCCTCCCGAACTGTCTCCACGAGGACCGGGAATGGAGGATTTTAAGTTCGCGTCTTCGTAGGCCAGTTGATAGGGCTACTTCCATACCGGCACATCAAATTTTTAGGAAATTGTGATTTTCAGCTTAAAGTGACAAGAGGAGATCTTTTTGAGGATACAAATTTCTCTCAAATTGCGCTTGGTCGATTGTAGACCACCTACCGAGAACATTTCGAAGGTTGATTGGACAAACAAGCACGAAAGATTACCGTAAACATTGTTTTGAACTTATACCTGCTATCGTAATCATCCTATAGAAAACCATGCTTTGAATGTCTGTCGTACACGACAGAAAATACTGAATCATCATCTTATTACATAAAGACGGCGTATTCGGCTTCACTTCAGGTGTGATCCAATACATTGGTAAGCATTCCAAATGTTCAAAATACCTGGTTTCGAAAAAAATTGAGGGCGCTTCTCAAGAAAGGTCCCCATGTCTCTTTGAGGCTTAAGCTTAACCTTTAATATCATTTATTGCTATCATGCTATTTGAATTTCTAATACAGCTTTACCGTATAAAGACGATGGATTAGGCGAGTGGCAAGCACAACAAGCAAATAGAAAGAACCATGGCGAGAAACGAAGGTAACACTATCAGTCCAGGCAGGGCCGTAGCCAGGGGGGGTGCGGGGGGTGCGACGCACCCCCCCCCAAAAAAAATGACAAAGGTCCGCTTTATGATGTTGAAGGTCCGCTTTGCCATGTTTAAGG
>JAMKCH010018230.1:0-39624 GCA_023653785.1 Ophioderma brevispina
CTTGGTCTTGTGGTGAATTTACACAACAGGTGTCACAAAATGGATTTTGCCTCATTGTAGTCGAGTAAAAAAAACCAAAAAACTTCACCAGGTTTATTCTTTAAAGTTAAATCAGTTTTAATCAGTTATTTGGAAATTTGAAAATAATTTCCATGAGTATGTCATTTCTTTTTTTTTTTTGAGGCAGGCTGCAGACCAGTGCTATTTCATGACCAAGAAGTGTAAGTCAACTGCCATAAATGCAAACTCCTTCATGCCTACTCTTGTTAAAAGGTGTGCTGACTGGGTGAAAGTCAAAGGAGGTTAAAGAGCGTTGCAGGATGTCTCCCGTCTGTAGCTCTTGTCAGATTGTCTACTGAAACATCAACCAAAAACTAGCACTGATGTAGAACCAGTTAGTCGGCAAACTATTTTGCAAAATGAAATGGTTAGGTTCATAAAGATGCAACTGTCCTTAATTCCCTTGTGATCCAGTTTTGTTCTGTACGAGCTGACTTTTGCATCCTTGTATTTGGTAAATGGTTTTCTTGTCACTTATGTTCACATGTAGATGTTCATGAGTAACCAAGCAGAGGAGCAACAGAAGTATGGTGAGAGGGTGGCATACCTGCAGTTTGCTGTCGACAAACATAATGAAGCTGTGAAACAATCAAAGGTAGGGCTACTAACCCTTGTGGGGATGAGAGGAATAAGAGTGGAAGTACAGGTGTCACATTTGATATGGTATGGACATGTGTAGAAGATTGAAAGGGATCATGAGCATGAGCATTTATTAGCATAACATCGCGGCTCAAAAGCCGAATTACGTTATACAACAAAAATAAAGCATAATAGTGACATTAATAAATATAGCATATTATAATATATAACATATCATAATAACATATAAGTAGACAGTTGTGAAAAGCACCAAGGCAATGAATGCAGAAAAGAAAAGGCAGCCAAAACCCCAAGAATTATGAGGAATTAAGCAAATTGATGTAGTATGGAATGGGGCTCTTAGCAAATCTGTCAGTGCGAGCACGTAATTGGGTGATGTGGGTCCTATTTCTCAATTGTCTGCCATGGATCTCCACTCTACGTGGAGGAAGCAGGTCCCCGGTACGCTCAGATTGGGGAAGAGAACGGGCAAAATGCAAGAAGTGCGTCTCCCTCTGAGTAGACAAGAGATGCAGGTTACAAAAATCAAGTGCACATTCATATGAGACATATTGACGACCAAGAATTATTTTACATGCCCTTTTCTGAACATTCTCCAATGTATGAGATTGTTTGACAGTAAGTGAGGAATGCCAGATGACATCGGCATATTCCAGTAGTGGTCTAATGTAACCACAGTACACAATAAGTAACTCTGATGTATTGAAACCAAAACGTTTGGAGACAGTACGGAGCATGAAAAGACGCTTGTTTTGCATATCTTCACACATATTTTCAAGCCTGTTGAGTATCCCTTTTAGATTTTTCTTCCTACCAAATGGCAAAGAACTTTAGCAATGGGGGGGGGGAACCAATGCCAAAGATGAGTCCCTCCCCCCCAATTTTCAGGTCAATATGAGGTGGGGATTTCTCATGAAGCACACTAATGGTGATTGCTTGACATTTAATTGGATTATGTAAGTTGATTCTGCTTGGCCTCAAACCATTCCAGGAAGTCATCAAGATTGGACTGTAATTTACTTTCCTCGGTGGTTGCATGATCTATTTTCAGCAAACGTTAGATCATCAACAAATATTTCCAGTAGGAGGAATTGCAATTACTGGCCGCATCATTGATGACAACGCTGGAAAGTAATCGGGCCTAATTTCGGTACCTTGAGGAACAGCTGCTTGAGGAAAGCGTAGTCAGGCAAAGTTTGATTGTATCTAACACATTGGCGACGATTGATGGAGAAAACTACATATCCATTGAACAATAGCCCAGCCCCCCGGACACCCAAGCAATCAATCTTTATCAATGGCATATTGTGATTGACAAGATTGAAGGCCTTGGTAACAGTCTGTCCGTGAGGACTACATACTTTTGGGGGAGTAGGTGGGCATTGAAATGAAGTAGATAAAAGAGCAACAATTTGAATAGTCACAGATTGCACAAGTAAACAAGGGCAACAACCAATGGGGATATGTCTTTCCAAACTTTGATCGTGCGGGGGTTCCGGGGCCTGAACTAATGATTTGACGTCAGAGCTTCACACAGTCTTCCACGTGTGAATCGCAGTAAGCCGCAGCTGTAATCGCATTGCACAATAGCTGCGCGAAGCTGGGACATCACTCTCCTTAGGGTTCAGGCCAGACGAATATAAAGTGCAGACATAAAGTTTGATGGTAAGGGCTGACTCACCGATTTCACAACAGATGAGGGTCCCCTCAATTTTCTAACCTTTGTGTGTTTTTTTGCATGTACATAATGCTTACCCACATACTAATTCCCTGTGGACGATATAGCTAACTCAAATCAATGTCATTCAGTAGAAAATCACATATTTATAAATTCTGGATGTGGAATGTTTGGTTAAGCACAGATACATCCTAGGTATCTGTTATGTTTAATGCATTAAACGAAAGATCCAGTTTGTCTCAAGCTTTTAAGTAGAATATGGAGCATTTTAGATGACTATCTTTAGTTCTAGTTTGACTATTTTTAATCAAACACACAAATATATCTTTTTGAAATCTCTGTCTGCTGAGCACCACTACATAGAGTAGGTACTTTCTTGTTTTGCCTACAGGGTCAGCATGAACTGATTGTGGATGCTCTGAATTTCACAACCAGGATGTTGGTGGTAGGCAAATTTCAGTCAGCTAAGTAAGACCTGACTTTCATCTATCATTGATATACCAAAACTGGGGCGAAATGGGGTACCTGCCATTGAAAACCTGCCAGAAATCAAGGTAGGGAGATGGGGGGGGGGGAGTCAAAGTAAGGAAGCTGATTAAAATGCAATAGACGGTAATTGCAAATATATTAAATTGTGCAAAATGTAATGGGACATTACATTTCATCTAAAAGCGCAATATCTCGCATCACTCCAGATATCATCTAGAGACTTCTGGGTCAATATCTCAATTTAGTGTGCTTGTGAGTTTTAAATTTATGCCATGTCTTATACTTGAACAAAAGGTTGATTGGAAGTGTGATTTTGATGATTTTCTCACAAATTGATGATTTCATAAAATTGAAGCCATATTTGGATTACTGGGCTCATTTCCTTATAAAAATGTATACTTTTATGCAGCCTATAACAAGTATTTACAAAGTAATGACACCAAACATAATTACTTAACTTCCAAGGTGCACTGATCCTTAACACACTCCTTCCCCCCCCCTACCCACCCACTTGGGAAGCCTATGACTGGTCTCACTCCTTTCTACCTCTAGTGTTGTGCGTTTATATAACACCTAAATAGATCATGTCATTTGATTGGAGATTCTCGGTCACATGTCATTAAATAAATGAAATGCCTGCTTGATCACATACGTGCATTTTGTTCCATTTGGGTGGTTTTGTTCTATTATTGCAGCCTCGTGGTCTTTACAAAAACGCGAGTCAACTAAGAACCACGCACATGTAAGGAACTTGCCGTGATGTGATGCATTATGATCAGCATTGATTGCGGTGCAGCCAAACACACAAAAAACGAGTGTCGGAACTTGCGGTCTTTGTGTGAGTGAACAATGAAGCACGATTTTTGTTTCTGCCGGCAAAGTTAGTTTTCAGCAGGATATACGTGGAATTCCCGGCCGTGGAGGTTTCTTCAGACGAAGTTTAATGTAGTAGAAGGTAAATTAAAGGCAACATTTAGGCCCGCCCTGCAGAGCTAGGCCTGGGTCCGCCCTGGTCCGTAGCAAACTGCTACGACAGTGGCACAGCCAGCCTAGACTAGGCTTAGCCTAGTTACTTATTAGCGTAGTCAAGCTAGTCTGAGCTTACCATGGTTTAAGAATGAAGGAATCTACTTAGATGTTATATAACAAATAATTGAATGTTTTTCATTCATGGCAATGGAAAGAAATATTTTCATTCCTAAGACGATGAAATGTTCATTATGGACATGTATTTTCAACTCATGAAACATTCTTACAGTGCACTCATAAAAATTCATTATTTGTTATAACACCCATAATTATTTTGACATTGATCATTTGATTACAAAAGGTGAATCCCACTTGCAAGGAACTTACACATATCAAACCGTACGATGAGAGTGTAGCTGGACCGGATAGATTCCGCAAACTTTACCCATGGAAGCCATGAAGCATATCCTGTACAGCGAAGAGAAGGCTAGTTGCCTGAGAAAGGGATGGGTTCCAAAAATTTTTCAAGGGCAGTCGAGGAGAAAAATAAAAATTAGAGTAAGTGTCCAGAGGTTTTTCTAGACAAAAATTGATGTTGATTCCTGACCGCTGCATTGTGAATTTATGGGATAGAAAGATGATTGGGCGGGGCTCGTACACATTGCACAGATTTGCTATTCTCAATCAAAAAGTTCTTTAGAGTCATTGAATCGCAGAAAAAGTAGCAATTGAAATTCTTTCTTGAATATACAATTTATGAACAAGATCCATTTTCAAAAAGCAGGAATGTGTTTAGTCTTAAGCATGCCCATTGCAACACCCCCCGCCAAAAAAAATTCCACAAGGGTCAAGGGTCTTTTATGTCGCTGCCTTAAGACAGAAGACACATAGGGCTCACTTTGTTGCATCACAGATGCAACTGGGAGCCCCATTGTTGATGGAGGTCAAAGGTCACATAATCAAGTTCCAAAGGGTCATGTGAGGTCAAGTTGTTAAGATGGCTGAAAAGTTGTAAATTGACCTCATTGGTAGTATAAGTAGTTAAACCAAAGTTTTAAATCCGGTTTTTCCCCATAAACAGGGGTGGCCGGATTCACCTCACCTGTCAGCAACCGCCCTTCGTCTCCTTCACTTCAACCGCCAACACCGATTCTATGCATCCTCCTCCATCCACTCAACCCAACCCCTCCCTACTCTCCCTCAGAATCCCATCTCATTTTTTCGCTCAACAACCACTTCTCGCTCCCATACAGCATCACCACCACCACCCACTCACCTGTCCCCAAGGTATGTGAACTCCTTCAGTCAGACTTTCCACCCCATCACACAATTTTTCCTCCTTTCCACCATCCCTCCAGCTCCCTTCCTCCCCTTCTCCGCATCTTCCGCACATAAAATCGCTTGTTGCCAAGCTTGAAAAGTTGAAGTTCAATTGTAACCAAACTTGAGTCAAAGGTGTCAACATGGCATATGCCTCATTTGGTTGATGAAGGTCACAGGTCCATACCAAGGCAAAGGTCATGTGAGGTCAAGTTGTAAATTGACCTCAGTTGAAAAGTTGAAGTTCCTTGGAACCAAACTTAGTTATGGAGAGTACATAACAACCCTCTTTGTTTATGAGGTTCAAGGTCTATATCAAGGTCAAAGTTCAAATGAGGCCTAATCATTCACAACCGTGACAGCAGGCGACACAAGCATACCGATGGACCGATGATGTTTTTAAATAAAAAGGGTCCAAACTCTAGAGAAAAATTGAAAGAAATTCCACGTTTGGCGATAAGAATGTTCAAACGAGAACCTAAAAACACAAGACATATTAAGGGATAGGCCACTATATACCAAAAAGTCCCTGCTTTTTTGGAAGTTCTGCTGCACTCCCATAAATAAATCTGACGTAAGGGCCCCCGGTCTTAATCCAGTACAGAAGTTGTGAAAGACTGTGGTTCATATTGCCATATTTTGTTTTGACTTTTTTGCCGGAGCCATTGTATGATTGCATTGGGTGTGGAACAAAACTAAACTTACCAAGCAGTAGCCTGAGAGACTACCCAGGTTCTGCTAGAAGTGTGTGCAGCTATCAGTGTGACACAGACCCCATCAAGAACATTGGTGGAATTCTGAATGCAAGTCTGTAGAAATATATTAACCTTTTACATTATTCCAACAATTAAGTGATTTATAATTTATATGCACGCGATTGTATTCTTGATCTCCATGACATATGTGCATAGCTCCTCATAACGAGTTGTTGTTTTCGAAGACTACAAACAGGATTGTAAGACTAAAAATATTCCGGAATGTATTTTTTTTGTTTATTGACTTTGGTGATATTATTTCAGCATAAAAGCAACCCACAGTTTTTGGTAGGGGATATAGCCCTTTAACTCCTTCTGGTAGCTGTTCGTTGGATGATTGTCCTCCATAACCATATAGTGTGCAACGCCTAGATTGGGCCACTATGTCAAGGCCCGGATCAATTTTCAGGAAATGAAAAAGATGTGGTCCACTTACATCCATGTACAAAGTTCTAGACTTCCACAGTGTGAAAAAAGTTAACTACAAGTGGCTTGTCAGCCATCCTGGAAAAACTACAAGTTGGAACTCAGACAGGTTGATAATATGGGACATGCGGTGGTTTTAAAAAGATGGTCAGAACTCATGCAGCTCACTGTGCTACCCAAGTGGTTACTCTAACTGTATTGAAGGCTGCAATGAATGGCTCTTATGGATGATAATCGAAGATGGCAGAACCTTCCATTATAGCAATTTACCCTATGGGTACTGCGCTGACCAATTTGATTGGTTGTTTTAAGGTTATATGATGTAATTAAGGTGCAACGAGAGATTTCACATATCAGGTGTCTCTAAAAATATCGAAATTACTGATTTTTGCCGCTCGTAAAGCTTTCCCATAAAAATACCCCATCTGAAAAGATTAAGCTGAGAAATGGTTTCTTTGTATACAAAAAATGTGAAATTTCTAATTTCGTATAGGAGCAGAATACGAAATTCACCTATGTTTATATTGAAATTTAAGCAAATCAAAATCGCCCTTTTCTCTCTTTTAAGCATTTCTGTAGCCAATACCAGGTAAGATTCTATTGAGTGTCTAATCTATATGAAATTACTATATGACCCAATATTTTGGTTCTTCAAAATCTCTCGTTGCACCTTTACCAATCAAGACATGGCAAGAAAGCTTAAGGTATATAGGTTTGTTTTGGAATTTGTTACCTCAGCATCATGTAATGAGCAAATCATTGATACTGTAAAGGTCGTTCACACTTCCATCTACTGCAACTGCAAATTGCTTGGCAGTGAATTTACTGGCAATGTTTCCATCACTTCCGCGGCAACTCCAAATCATTTACTGCAGGTCACAGCAGGGTCACAGTACTTTCATTAAACATGTGAGGATTCCAGTAATTGCATAGCAGCAAACCCCACTGTATCTTGAGTGCTCACCATTAATATAATTTTTTTTTTTTTGTTTTTTAAAGTTTGTTGCAGTACTGCATGTGTTGTCAGCACACTGCAATTGGATTGAGTAACAATTATTTGGTAGGGTTTGCGTTGGCATACATTGCATTTTTGCATTGCAATGCATTGCGTTTCAGTGCAGTACTGCACTGCAATGCAGTAGGTATGAAATGTGTAGCCTTAATCACATTGCTTCATTTTTTAGTCATTTATTTGGTTACAGTTTAATTTTCACAAATACTCACTTGGGAAGCATTAAATAAAGTTATCAGACTGGCATGATGTGCATGTTTTTTAATTGCAAGCCTGTCCAATGTTGTTTGGATGTACTGGCAGTCACGGAATGACATAGCATTTTAGAGAAGAAGACAAACAAGAACAAGAATTTTCAGTAGTATTACTTTATAATCCATTGTAGCTTAAATTGTTTAGCTGAAACTGAGGCAAAATGCAAACCCCCCCACTCATTTAAAAAATAACTACAAATACTAATCCATTGTTGCATCAATAGTATAAAAGGCAGAAGGAAGCTTAAATGTCAACCAGGTAGTCCATACATTAAAGAGGACACTGGCACATTTGAAAAAATAGTGCGCCCTCAAGATTTTTCAAAATCGATATTTTGCATGGTTGTAAAGCTTTTATATACAAAAGCCCTCACCTCACCCGAAATGATTTAAGACCAAATCTGGCTTCCTTATGGGTAAACAGACGATTTTGTATGTAGGCGACGCGACGAAAATTCAGCAGACGACGAAAAAAATGGCGTTTGTTAACCGCTGTTGCATGTTTCCCACGCTCATGTACACTGTTTGACCGTCTATAACCTTTGTGGTTTTAATAGCAGTGAGTACGAGTCAAAAATATTTTTTTTAAAATGCTTAATTTCACATTGTTGATTAAAGTTATGGGAAACTTAAAAGTTGGCCTAAAATTACTGGATCTCTTATCCTATATCAATGTCCCTATCTGTTTTGGGGTTTATTGTTATTTTTATGTGTAAAATATATATATGTTCTTCCAATGGCTAGACTATGCATTTGAGCGCAAATTGAAGAAATTTCATATTTGTGGAAAATGTTGCCAGCAGTGCCGGCATTTTAACGCGAAGCAGCAGCCTAACTACTGGAAGAAACCTTTGGGGCTGTTCCAGGAATGAAGGAGGGTATCACACTGTGTTGCAGTTTTAGTAGAATTTGCATCAAGTGAGATGTGTTTCAGTGCACTAATAGTGATTAGAATCCATGATGATAGTGCTTCAGACGAGTGGCCCCACCAGCCTCATTCTAAGCAATTCACCAACAAGATTTTTTTAAAATTGACGCAGACGGATAATATAGAGGGTTCTTTAACTTCTTCAGTGGTTGTGTAACATAATGCTTTAAGCTTACATCTAGGGCCTAAGTATATTTTTCCAAAACTGCAGGAAAAGGCCAAAAACAATGTATCAGTTTCTGGTTAAAGATTGAGCCAAGTGTTGTTTTCATACAGTGGAGTACGCTTCTTCCTTTATTCTGTAAAAATAAAAATAAAAACCAATTTTGCAATTTAGACACATTACTGAAGAATGACCCATAATAGTTTCGTAATCATGGAGTAACCTTTTCTCACATGTTTGTTGTTAATTCAGCAGAAAAATGTGGCTCAAGACCCACCAAACATTCTGAAACTCTGAAAGAAAGAATTGGAAGTACCAAGGAAGGCAATGCAAAGCAAGCCGCCTCAACCAAGAACTTCACAAGGCGATGGAGGATCACATTGAAAACATTACGATCACTAGCCGACCACTGGAAGACTACAGAATTATTGCCATCAAAAAAGATGCAGAAGTGAGAATGTGCCTCCAAAGTGTCACTCTTAGCACATGGTTTTAAAAGTTTTGAAATTTTTGATGTTAGAGTTGTTGATGATTGTAGTTGTTCAAAATCGCTGTCAATTCCGATAACTTTGTATTGGTCAAGAGAGTGATTTGGTTGATTGTAGTCGAGCCAACAACACTTGTTTAACAGTGGTTGCAAAAAGAACAAATCAAAGAAATAAACAACAGGAAACTGCGGAACAAACCAAACAAGGCATCCATTTGTACCCATTGTCACTCTTGATAACCAGCAATACAGAAGAACCCAAACCATTCCCTAACCCTTCAATCAATGACAAACTTAAACAGGGTTTCTCATGGCCTCCACTTATCTCATATCAATGTCATGAAAAGTTTTATAAGTTGGTTGTTCAAGGCTCTCAAATTCCAGTACTGAAGTGAGATGGTTCTGTCATGACATTTTTTCCTGCATTCTACAGATTGCAAAACTCAATTGCATGACACAAGCTTAATTATTCTTCCAGTAACCTGACAAATAATTTTATCCATAAACAATAGATGTACCCAGACCTTGTCAAATGTTAGAAAAACCAGTAAGTGAAAGTGAAACAAAGTCAAATGAAAGGATTAGATGCGACAGTAAGTAGGTTGCAAGTGCATAAATGATAACATCCGTCACATTCAATCAAGCAAATCACGCTATCGACTAATTTAAAGTTACTGGTCTGGAAACACTGTTATAACCAACGGCTTGAATAAAATTAGAGCTCGGGACTGTTGCCAGGGCTATTGCCAGTTTCTTTACAAACTAACCTAAACCTCATGCTAGAAATAATAAAGGCAAAATAGAAACGTCACCAAAGTGACTATTATTTTAGAAAAATGTACTTATTTGGTCAACAGGAAATAGTGGTTAGTAAATAATAATATTTTATTACAATTTCAGTAAACAATCCTAAATTACCATGTTTTCATCTAAATGAAGGAGCGGACAAACCACGCCTAAATCGAAAATATATAAATTCTTCAGGAAAGTGTTGCCAATTGGTGCCATGAAGCAGTTTTTGGGCACAAAAAATAGAGAGAGAACACTTTCCGGAAGAATTTGCTGTGAATTCAGTGAATTTTTGTTTTGTGGTCAATACTTCAGTTATGTAACGAAACAACAAGGTTTGAAACACACGGCTAAAACTTACAGAATAGAATTGTTTTAGTTAATCTTATCAAGCCCGCCAAATCATACGTGGATTCTCAGTTTTTCTTGTTCTTGAAAATTCGAAAGGATTTTAGTGTATGATTGCTGGTAATGTGTTAGTAAACGCAACGTTGAAATTTAAAGATGGGCGATGACCAGGCAGCAGAAGGCAGAGCAGGTAAAGGCTGGCGAATTCAAAAATTACAAATTTTGCGGACAATTTAGACAGAACAGCTCGCCTATTTTTTGTTCCGAGGATATTCCGCTACCTTTCGGTAAGGTTAGTTTCATGTTAAATGGTAGTTTACCTCACCGATACTCCAGTGGTCCCAACGCCGGCTTTCATAAAATAAGATCGTGATGCAGACGATGTGGTAAGGTGTGACGTCTGGCTCGCTGAGTCGGCTGTTCATTTTCTCGCTGACAGGGGCTTATTATTCAAAGCTCGTTTGGTTATAACAAAACCCACATCACACAATATTTGTGTTAATAATGGAAACAACAAATAAGATCCTTCAGATCTTTGGGACTCAACATAAAAAAAAAAAAATTTTCTTTTAAAAGATGGTCCCTAAACATACAGTGTTACCAAATACTACACACCACACATAACACTGTACTGCTGAGCATTTATTGAAAGCCAAGTTTCTTGGTTCGTCATTGGTTATCATAATGCATTATTGTATTTCATTAAAGGGATATGCAGTGATTTGCTGATCCGAAACATCGAAAAAAATCATCAAAATTCGTATTTTGGTATTTTGTTACTGGCATAGAATGTGCTAACATAAGACCTGCAAGTGGTTGGCTTGAAATCACGTGTAATAACATACAAGACAGTTTTTATCTGATTCTGTAATTCTATACGTGCGTATCAAAATTCCGACTTGAGATCAAAAAAGCCTTACCATGTGAATAGCCCAGTTTTATAAGCTAATATTGTACAACCATGACCTGAACCGTTGACCTCACACAAATATTAATTGAGCTTTGGTGTTATTCTGTCTGGTTGTAAACCACATTAGCTGTTTAGTGTCAACTTCGAGTCATCATCACTGTATGTTTATATGCGGGAGACGGTATGACAAACTTTCTCAAATACTTTGTGTTTTTTTTCACAGTTTGTGTTTTTGTTCCCCCTAACGTAGTTTTGGAATTGTACATGTTCTCTTTGATGTATAAGGTAAAAAAATGCATTTTCATATTTTTTTTATTCTTTCACATTATCGCATGCTATCCCTTTAAAGATGCAACTATTATGTGTGGACAGTTATCAAACCATCTGTTTAATTGTATTGGACATTTGTGTAGTAGTATGTTGTATTTTGTTATCATACTTGGCTGCAAAATAAATTTCAGATACCATTATAATATTTTGCTGCATTACAGAGCCAGAGGATAAAGAGGCACATGGAAAGTTACAAAAGCTACTTGATAAGGTGGAAGAAATGAAAAACCAGAGACAAACGTTGGAAGGTCAGCTACGAGAACATCTCCAGAACGATGACATCACCAGCCAGATTGTAACAAAAGAAGGAGGGAACATGAAGGTATGGCAATCTATACTCTGGGCCATAATTTCTTGGACATAACAAACGTGCATGTTGATCTTTGCGTGTACTGCGTGTATGTGCAACACAATAACGCACCGTTTTGGCTTGAAAGCGGGCGTACGTTTCTAAACTGTCCAAGAATTTTGAACCAGAGAATAGGATTACTTGCGTAGTTAGTATAAGAGAAGTCTTTTAGGATGCAGAAGCCAATGTTATGTAAATATTTGAGCATCTGACCTAATTCTTAAAGATGCAACGAGAGATTTCAAATAACAGGTGTCCCTAAAAATATGAAAATTCTGATTTTTGCACTGGTGCAAAGCTTTCTATCAAAAATATCCCCATCTGAAAGGATTAATCTGAGAACGGTTTCTTTGGTACCAAAATTGTGAAATTTCTAATTTCGTATAGGAGCAAATACGAATTCAGCATATGTTTTCTATTGAAATATAAGCATATACAAATCACCTTTTGTTTTCATTTTAAGTTATTTCTGTAACCAAATAATAGGTGGGGAATCCATTGAGTATCTAATCTATATGAAATCACTACATATCACAGAAAATATGGATGGCTTGAAATCTCTCGTTGCACCTTTAAGTATACCAAATTCCCGACTTTTTTGAGCCATGTTCACATCGTTTGTAATTAAGTCCCATACCCTTCAAAAAGTGACACTGTGGAGAATAAAGAACATGTATTATTTTTGAAAGGAAGCTCCAGTATATTATTTTAAATGTTATTTTGTTTGTTTTTGTCAGGATTTTTTTGAGGAAGAGCTAAAGAAGCATAACACAATTTGCACCTACATCGATCAGAATCTCGCCGCACAAGATAACATTCTTAAAGCTGTCACTGATGCTAATGCAGCGTATGCTGATACTCGCAAGATGTCAGCAGATATGGCAAAACAGTAAGCATTGACCTCAACATTCTTGCAGAGTTATCTCTATGGAGTTAGTAGTATTTATCTGTCAAATGAGCAATGTTCAAGCACTAAACCTGTCCATTTGTGTGCTCAATCCTATGTTGTGTGTGGATGGTCAATACAAGAGAAGATATCAGTTGCTTCCCACAATGCATTGCTTCTAATTGATGTTTTTGTACAGGTACTGATGTGAATCATTAGAGATGAAACATGGCTAAATTGACAGTACTGATCACAAACTTGCATTTTAAGAACATGACTACCTGTACAAAAATCTCCATTGGAAGCAGTGTATTGTGGGAAGCTACTGATATCTTCTCTTGGTCAATACTATGTTAAAGGTTTTAAAATTGCTCTCAGTATCCCTGTATATTTTGAGTTCTTTTTAATGTTTTTGTCTCGTTTGAACCAAGTTCAGGAAGAGACACTGTGTGGGTGTGGGTGGGTGGGTGTGTGTGTGTGTGTAATGGGGGTAAAAATCAAACAAATAATACATTGTGGGGGTATTTTTGCTTATTTTACTGAGAACTCTAAAATGATAAAAAATGGCTTCAGAGTGGGTAAAAGGGGGTCTACCCTTTATATCTCCTCAGAAAAAGAGTGTATGTCTGAGTGGGGGTAGAGTTGCACACCCAAAATTGTGTGCATACTCCCACAACGTTTTACACCCACAATGTAACTGTTGTTCGTGTGTGTTTGTGTGTGTGTTTCCCCGTACAAACTATAGAGGCAAGTTTGCAGTCCACAGCTGTATAAAGTTGAGAACCCCAGTGTACTATTTCTGCAAATTACACCAGCAACTATAGCAATATTTTACTTTATTATTCTGTGTGTACATAGGAGAGAAGAAAAGATCCAAGAATTGATAACATCCTACACCGTATATGATGATCTGATTGCCAAGTCCCATAAAGGCACTGAGTTCTATAAGAAACTAGAGCAGGGGATTACCAAGCTCTTGTCCAAGACTAAAGGTGTTGTAAAAGTCAACCAGGAAGAAAGAGAGGCCATGATTCAGAAAATTAGACCCAAGCCAGGTGAGCTGTAATATTTTAGAATTTGGTGTGTCAAACTGGTCATTTTATAAAACCACCTTTTGAGTTGGCACTTCAATTGGGTTAATTGGAATAGGGCAGTGCAACTTATTTATGTTTTGGGAGATTTGTGACTCCTTTAACTGCAGCACCAGATTAAACTTTTTTTCTTTACCAAGATACCCAAAGCTTCTCATATAATACTTAATGCTCTTTTATGCCTTTGTGACCTAAAGACCTTAAAGTTAATAGGTGTTATAGATCATGAAACCACATCGGCCCAATTAGTGTAAAAGATAAGAATGAATCTGTCAAATGAACTCAATTGTAAAAATGTAGAAAAGATGCAGAAGTGTTCAATCCATAATTTTAGAAATGCATTGTGAGTCTATTTCAAAGAAGTTATTTAAGTAACAGGTAGCATAGATATCATGTCTTTACAGGAATCTGAGGTGATATGCAGTACGTGTATATAACTTGTGCAAGTTAAGATTGAAACATTTTGGAAGAAATTAAAAAAACATTTTAGTGAGCCATAATTACATTATACCCTTTCACTTTCTGTTTCTGTATTATGTGCTTTATTCTGTTAGCAGAATAAAAACAATACAAAATAGGTGTGAAGGGTATAATGGGCCCTAAAAACAGTTGAAATTTTTTATCATCTGATCCATTGGTCTTAGTATTATGTGTCTGCCTAAAAGACAAAAATAACATGGCCTGAAATTCAAAACCAAATTGTTTAATCAGAATTGCCTGAAATTTTGAGGATATCTATTGAACCATGCATAAACAAAGCAGCAGATGCTAAGATTACAAAAAACACCTTTAATCTTGGTAATTAGAACCATAGAAATAATTTAATGTTTAAAAAAAATCACATTTTCATTTCACTTGTTCTTGTATAGCTCCTGCAAGACCAACAGCTCCCAAGCCTCCAACCTCTATGGATGAAACACCAAGAGGCCCCAGGTTATCAGACTTCTGGCAGCCCAAACAAAGAGGCACAACAGCCACCTCCACACAACCATCATCACCCCAACCTGGAGTGCGACCTGACATGTACGCTAATGCTGCTGCAGCTGCTGGGCAAGCAGCGGCTGTCCCTGGACAGATGTACCCGGGCATGCCAGGGCCATCGGTATCTAGTGCTGTACCAGGAGGTGCTGTACCTAATGCAATGGTTTCAACAGTGTCTGGAAACATTGGACAGCCTGGTTCTCAGAATATTGGAGGTGGTACTCCTCCAATTCCTAGAGGAGGTGAAGGTCACCCAGGAGCTCCAGGTGGGCAGCGGGAAGTAAGGCCTATATCAACAACTCCTGATGGAAGCATTCCTTCCAGTGTGAAGCCAGGTGTGATTGAACATGGGTCACCAAATCACCCGCCAGGCGGTATTCCCCATCAATCTCCTGTGACATCACATCCTGGTGTTGGGCAACATATGCCAATCAGCCAATCACAACCTATGTCACCTGTTCTGCCACAACCTCCCAACCAAACTCATGGTGGTGTGATACAACCTAGCAGCCAATCACAGCCATCTCAAGGTGGGATGTCGCCCCCAAGTAGCCAACAGCCATATATTACACCAAGCAGTGTACACCAACCCCCATCTTCCATATATCAACAAAAGAATGTTAACATAGTTCAACCACAGCAGCCTGTAACCGCAAACATGCAAGCATTCACAGCTGGGCCAGGTCAGAACATAGGATACCCAACAACATCAGCAGGTTACATTCCTCCATCAGTTCCATCTGGACAAAACCAAAGGTTACCAGCTGTATCTAGCCACATGCCATCAGTATCAGGTGCACCACCACATGGTGCAAAGCAGCCATATTCACATCCTCAATCACAACAACCTTCCCTACCACAGCAGTCGCAACATGGCATGCAGCAGAGATTTGTTGCACCGCCACAGAAAAGCAGCCAATGGCAGCAAGAAGCCGAGCTCACAGCCAGCATCTATTCCCAATCAACCTTCCAGTTTGCCCCCAAATCTTGGATATGGAACCCAACCAGTTTCATCTGATTTTGCAAACCAAAGCCATCCACAGACTTCAATGACTATGGTTAGTAGTAACACAACTCCCATAGCAACACCAGTACAGCAAAGAACTGGTCAGAGACATTACCCACAGGGGCAATATCCACCTACAAGTGTGCAAGGAGTGTACCAACCTGGGCAGCATGGTGTACAACCACAGTATCAAACTGGAATGAGGCAGGTAACACCTCGTATGCCACAGCAACAACATCAACCTCAAGGTTATGGCCAACAACCGCAAGGTTATCAGCAACCATTTAATGCACAACAAGAAGCACTCGCAACAGCAACAACAAGTAAGAATGCAGCAACCTGGCACAATGATACAGCATCAGCAACCAGGAATGCGAATGCAACATCAGCAACCAGGAATGCAACATCCGCAACCAGGAATGCAACATCAGCAGCCAGGCATTCAGCAGCAGCCAGGCATTCAGCAGCGGCCAGGCATGCAGCATTTACCACATGGACCATCACAACAGCAGCATCAGCAGCAGCAACCTAGAATGCAGCAACCTCAACCTGGATCTGGATTTCAGCAGCAAAGTCAGCAGCAGCAGCAGCAGAGCCAGTTACACATGTATCATCAGCACCCAGGTCAACAGCATACTGGGGTTTACCAGCAACCACCTGGTAGTCCACAGCAAAAACCTACTTTACCGCCACCACATTTTCAGCAAACCCAGATACCTGGGCATCAGCACAAGCAAGGTATGGGAGTTCCAAATGTGCAACAACCAGGCCCCAATATGCCAGGTGCCCCTAATAGTCAGCAGGTGCCAGCAGGTTCAACCTATCAGCAGCAGCAGCAGCAACATATTGGTGTGCAACCAGTACAGCCACAAATGCAAGGTCCAAATGTATCAGTTGGTCTAATAGGTCAACAACAACAGGCACCTGTGGGAACTTATCAGGGTCAACAACAGGCTCAGCCAATGCAGCAGCCACAGCCACAGCCACAACAGCAGTTCACTCAACCTCAAAGACCTGGTCAGTCAGGATCACCATTGCCACAGCAACATGGATCTCCACAACACCAACCAAATATACCACCACAAATGGGGCAAAGCTTAACTCATCAGCCACCCCAGCGTACTGGCAGTTTAGACCAACATCAACCACCCTTTTCTCCTCATCAGCCAATACAGCGTGCTATGAGCTTAGACCAAAATCAACCAACCTTTACTCATCCACAGCAACCTCTGCAACAACATCAGCAAAGACCTCAATTGGGAAGTGGCCCTGATCCTCAAGGATATCGTAGAGATTCTGGTGGTGTTCCTCCAAACCAAGTTGTGTATAATCAGCCAGTGCCACCAATGCAGAGAAATCAGCCAGAAATATCTGGATCTCAGCAACATCAACAGTACACAGTGCCAGGTGGACCTGGTTCTCCCCAAAGATTTGGTGGGCAGCAGCCTGCAAATGC
Source organism: Ophioderma brevispina (assembly GCA_023653785.1). Taxonomy (NCBI): domain Eukaryota; kingdom Metazoa; phylum Echinodermata; class Ophiuroidea; order Amphilepidida; family Ophiodermatidae; genus Ophioderma; species Ophioderma brevispina. The sequence goes on from JAMKCH010018230.1 coordinate 17,288, forward strand.
AGGTCAAATAAATCAACAGCCTCCAATGGGACCAGGACAGATGCAGACACCTGCAGTTGCCCTTCAAGGTAAAATCCACAAGGTAATCCACGATCAGAATTTATTGCAAACAACAGAACCAGTTTACTCCAGTCAATCAGCCCAATATGGGACAACAACAGAGAAGGGGACAAGAGGCATTCCAACCAGGAGGGTCAATCCCTCCGCAACAGTATCCAAACCAAATACCACTTAATCAGCAGCAGCGACAACCACCGCATCAGCAGCAGCCTCATCAGCAACAACAGCCTCATCAGCAACAACAGCCTCATCAGCAACAACAGCCACATCAGCAACAATATAATTATCAGCAGCCACCTGGTGCCCCACTGACTAAGTCCCAGCAGAATCAGAAGATCAATCAGGCCTTTAAAGAGGAACAACAAAAACTTCCCCAACCCTCCCTTCAACCAACCAAAGTAGAAGCTAAACCCAATGATCTCCTCTCAGCAAGTCCAGACAGTCAACAAAAGTCCCTCTCAGATGTTGAACTCTTACAGCCACAAGCTACTAGTACGACACCAGATCAGAGCTCAACTTCAAGTACACCTGCAGACACTTCCCCTCAGCAAATTCGTACTAGTCCCCCTACTGTACAAAGTGGACCGATCCCGCAATCAGGACAGAAAGCTGAAGAAGTCCCTAGGTGGAATCAACAATTGCCCAATGAGGGGACCAATTCTTCAGCACCTAAACATCCGTATATGACAAAGAGAAATTGGATAAATTTGTAGAAGACGTTGAGAGATTTGAGAAAATGGTTGAAGGACTGAGCAAGCAGATGCTGAGTGGTCCCACAGTGTTGGAGAAAATATGGAAGGTGAGGAAAAAGAAGTAATTTTGTGTAGATGGTTGCAAAAGCTACATGCCAGTGCCTTGCCAAATTCAGTTATATGAAGACATCTGCAATACTTGGGTTCTGAATTGTCTGTGAGGAATTATTACATCTTCTGAAATAATTTGTAAAAAAACAGTATTAAAGGGGGATGAGCTGATTTAAGTATGTAAGTTTTCGTCTTGATAGAATGGCTTTCACCCCAAAACCCCATCTTAAAGTTTTGCGCCGATATTTCAACCTGTTTTGATGCGAGAGTTAAAAACATGATTTTGTAATCCCCATAGATACTGTGTAAAATTAATATTGGTCGACCAAATAGGGCACATTTTTTGCTCATACCTCTCAAAACAAACATCCTTTAGCCCAAAGATTTTGCAGGGTAAATGAAAAAATAGTAGCTTTCTTCCGATACCAAAATTTTTACCACTTCTGTAAAATCAGAGGTTCTGGGAACGAGAATATTAGCGATCGGAACATGGCCCTTTCAAAAAAATTACTGTTATTGTATGTGGCTCAATAAATGTTTGTGTATGCATGCTGGTGTGTATGAACTTGTTCAATCATGTTCTGACCATGGCTGTTTGTGTTGAGCCTTTACATCACCCATCATCCTACTAGATTTTGTTTGTGATATAATTTTACTCTAATTCTCCATTGCAGGAGTTGACAGATGCCCAGGAACGCGACACAAGGCAGTACTCCATGGCAGTAGCAAGATGTTATTCCTTGAAGAACAGACAGGCAGACGTTATGCCTTGTAAGCCACTGTTTTAGTCTAGCACTATCCTATGCAAGGTTTCATGATATTGTGGAATAAGAACTGTGTTCAATTTCCTTTTCAAACTGATTTCATTATTGCAACAATATGTGATCAAACCTTGTCATATCTGCCACTCTGTGGAAAGATGCAGTATTTACACCTTAAAGAGACACTGGCACATTTGAAAAATAGTACGCCCTCTAGATTTTTCAAAATTGATATTTTTTGCATGGTTGTAAAGCTTTTATATACATTAGCCCTCACCTGAAATTATTAAGCCCAAATCAGCACGCATATTAGTAAACACAACGATTTTAATTCAACAGACGACATGGAAATGGTGTGTAACACAAGAAAATGCACGCCAGAGTTGATTCTCACGGCATGCATCTTGTTTGACCGGTCTGTGACCTTTGTGGTTTTAATATCAATGAGTGTGAGTGTATGATATGCATGTAATAGACACATTTCTTGAAGTGATGGCAAACTTAAAAGTTAGCCTACAAATTACCTGGATGTCTTTAGCCTCTTATTAATGTCCCAGTCTGTCTGCTTTTGGGTATGTTATTTTTATGTGTAAAATATATCTGTATTCTTCCGATGGCCTAGACTATCATTTGCAAGCAAATTGTAGAAATTTGATATATTCTGAAAATGTGCCAGTGCCACTTTAACACTGAGCAATTTATGGAGAAAAAATATCCATTGAATATAAATCAAAATAAAGTAATGCATTGACCTACTGTCAACTTTACCTTAGTTTTGTCAACAGATTTTATGCTGCACACTTGATATTTACCATTTACCAAATATGTAAAAGCATTTCTTAAGCAATGCATAATTTTAGTGTCTGTCATAATTCCTTGGACATGACATGCACACGTATCTGTTTGCGAGAACTGCGCTTACATGCAATCCAATAGTGCGTCAAATTAGCAGAAAAGCGGGTCTACATAGATGCATGCCCAAGGGATTTTGACAAATACTATAATTGGATTAGAGAATCCTTATCTGAAGCATTCATATTACATTGCTCGTTAGACCGCTGTAACATCAAAAAGTCAGGAGCACAACTTTGTTACTAAATATTTCAGGAAAAAATTGATAGACTTGTGGCAATACCAATAGCCAACTTCTTAAACAGCTGTGAAAATGAAACAACTTTCAATGGCTGATGCCCGGGTTCAATTCGACAATTGCACCCAGTAGTACGCGCTGCGTATTGATGTTATTTTTAGGTCGAAGTGCTCGTGTCATAAGGCGTTTTGCTACGTTGCGGCGGGGGGCCGGGTGACAACGTTGCGTCTCTTTGCGTATGTTCGTTGCTTTCAACGGGTTGTTCGATTGTTTCCACTGGGTGGTGGCAGTCCTTTCGTGTTGTTACATGTAGCCGTAAGCATTGCAAAATTGGGTTAAAGATGATTGCATGGATAAAGTGTTAAAGAATGAGACTAAAGGTATGCTTTTTGGGAACCGGTACTTCTTTACGACAAATTGAACCGGCGACACCATTATTTCCACTTAAAATTTGTATCGGATCAATTGTTGTAAAGAGAGTATCGGTCCCAAAATCATACCTTATTCTCTTAAATCTGGACATTCTTTTTTTCCAGGATCATAATCGCGTACGTCTCTAAAATGCCAAGAAAAAAGTGAATACATTCAATGCAGCAACAAAGATCTATCAGCTACCACACCTCAGTTCATTGCTACCCAGGCCCCAGTGCCCTCAGAATCACTGACTTCTGGCTGTTTATGGTGTTGGAACAACAGATAACTATTATTGATGCTATTATTTCACTACCACCTGGACGTGGTAAGTATGTGGCAGAATGGTATTTTCTGGTTGACAAGTATTCATAGTCTTGCTGTCATCAGCTAAACTTCTAGCTTAAGGACCCATTGAACATTGCCCCCAGCACAGAGGCTGGCAACACTCAACAGTTGCCCATCGTTTGAAAAGGTATGAAAAAATTCTGACCAAGTCCTCTGCAGGCAAAATCAAGCATTTGTGCTTAAAACAACAAAAATACTTTTTAATTTGCGGTGCTTAATATATGTCCCTGCCCAATTTCATCCTTCAAGTATGTTAAAGGTGCAACGAGAGATTTCACATATAAGGTGTCATAAAAAAATCGAAACTATGATTTTTGTCCTGATGTCAAGCTTTCCATCAAAAATATCCCATATGGAAGGATTAAGCTGAGAAATGGTTCTTTGGTTTGAAAAATTGAGAAATTTTTAATTTACTGAAAAAAAATAAAAAAAATAAAAAAAATAAAAATATTGAAATATTAAGCAAATCAACATCACCCTTTTCTCTCGTTTTTAAGACATTTCTGTAGCCAAACACGAGGTAAGACATTATGAGTGTCTAATCTATATGAAATTACTATTATGACACCAATATTGGGTGCCCTCAAAATTGTCGGTGACCCCTTTAATACAGGGACCAATTATGTATAGATCAGCATTTCAGTTAACAGACCCCAAAAACCCCGGATGACTCGTGACCAAATTGTTGAGGTCACATATATGACCGATATATGGCTGATTGCATTTTCCCGCACAATACACAACAACAACACACACTAGCTTTTCTATTTCATCCATTTTGATACATACGAAATGATCCAACTCGTGCATTTTTTGCTCAAAAAGGCCTCGAGACACCCTAATGCCACATTACAAATTTCGGTGCGCCCATGCTAGTAGCGGTCCAATGCTAGCATCGGTACGCCACCATGCCTTATCTTTTATAAAAAATTTTGTTGTCACTGGCACCCAGAACCTTTGACTCTTTTTTGGTGTCTCAGTTCGGCCGGGGGGCACATGTTGAATTTTGTGGGATATTTATACATAATTTTTCACCCTTATAGCCTATTTATTGGAGACATTTATATAATATCGCATCGGAGGGACGTTTTGTAACTACTGTTCATCGGAGTTTTGGTGAGCTGGATGACGTGCTGATACTGTTTGTGGAATAGTTCAATATCGGATTTCGGAAGATCAGAAATCGGAAGATGTTGACATAAGTATTATCCCTTCACGTGGTTGCCCACGCGGAGCATCAGGGCCGTTTTTCGCATCGCTCGTATGCGGGTATTAAGTGGGCTTATCCTTGGCAAGGTTTAGCTCCCCCCATGTAAGTCCACAATTGACCGCCAGGCCTGTTGGGGACATGTCACTGTCTCGTGTCTGCCCCTGCATTATTTATATTTACTCTTTCGCCCTTGTTTTATAGCACACGGTGCAAACGTATCTGTTTGCGAGAACTGCCGCTTACATGCAATCCAATAGTGCGTAAATTAGCAGAAAAGCGGGTCTACATAGCTGCATGTCCCAAGGGATTTTGACAATACTATAATTGCTTTCGAGAATCCTTATATGAAGATTCATATTACATTGCTTGTTTATAGACCGCTGTAACATCAAAAAGTAAGGAGCACAACTTGGTTACTAAATATCGGATTGATTAGCCTTGTGAGCAATACCAATAGGCCAAATTCTTAAACCAGCTGTGGGCAAAATGGTAATCATTTCATTGGCTGAGGCCCGGGTTCAATTCGACAATTGAACCCAGGTAGTAAGCCTGCGTATTGATGGATTTTGAGGTCGAAGTGCTCGATGTCATACTGCGTTTTGCACGTTCGCGAGCGACTGACAAACGTTGCGTCCGTTGCGATGATCGTTTGCTTCAAAGGGTGTCGATTGTTGTCCCTGGGTGGTGGCAGTCCTTATTGTTGTATTTAAGCGTAAAGCATTGCACAAAAATTGGTTTTAAAGAGACTTTGAATGATAAAGCTGTTTTAAGAATGAGAATAAAGGTATGCTGTTGGGAAACGGTACTTCTTTACAACAATTGGACCCGGCGACACCATATTTCCACTTAAAATATGGATCGTATCAATTCGTCGTAAAGAGAGTTACGGGTCCCAAAATTATTACCTATTCTTAAATCTGACATTCTTTTTTGCCAGATGATCATAATCGAGTAGTCCTCTTCAAATGCCAAGAAGACTACATCAATGCCAGCTACATCCAAGATCTATAGCTACACACCTCAGTTCATTTGTATACCAGGCCCCAGTGACTCAGCAATCAATGACCTCTGGCTTCTCGGGTGTTTGAACAACAGATAACTTTATTGCTGCTTTATTTCCTACCACCTGGTAGTGGTAAGTATGTGGACAGAATGGTTATTTTCTGGGTTGAAAAGTATCATTAGTCTTGCTGTCATCAGCTCAAACTCTAGATAAGGACCATTGAACATTGCCCCAACACAGAGGCTGGCAACACTCAACAGTTGGCCATCGTTGAAAATGTATGAAAAATTCTGACCCAAGGGCAAAATCAAGCAGTGGTGCTTACAAACAACACAAAATATTTTTAATTGGCGGGTGATTATGCTTATATATGTCCCTGCCCAATTTCATTCTTCAAGATGGTAAAGGTGAAACGAGAGATTTCACATATCAGGTGTCATTAAAAAAATCGAAACTACTGAATTTGGTCATGATGTCAAGCTTTACATCAAAAATTCCCCATCTGAAAGGGGATTAAGCTGAGAAATGGTTTTTGGGCAAAATTGCAGAAAATTTTTAATTTTGTATAGGAGCAAGTATCCAAATTCAGCCTATGTTTTCTATTGAAATATAGGCAAATCAAATCACCTTTTCTCTCGTTTAGATTTCTGTAGCCCAAACAAGATGGTAAGAAAATCTATTGAGTGATCAATCTATATGAAAGTACTAAGACACACTATTTGCGGTGCCTCAAAATCTTGCGTTGCACCTTTAATAAGTGACATTATGTATCGATGCATTTTTCAGTTAACATGACTACCAAAATAACCCGGATGACTCGTGACCAACAGGTGTTGAGGTCCCATATATGACACGATATATGGCTGATTGCATTTGACCACCACACTACACACCACACACACAACATAGCTTTTTCTATGTCATCCATTTATACATACGAAATGATCCAACTAGGCATTGTTTGTGCGCAAAAAGGCATGAGACACCCCTAATGCCACATTACAAATTTCGGTTCGCCCATGGCCTAGTGCGGTCACATGCTAGAATCGGTTACGCCATCCTTATCGTCACTGGCACCCAGAATCCTTTGATCTTTTTTTGTGTCTTCTCAGTTCGGGGCACATTGGTGAAGTTTTATTGGGGATTATTTATACAATTTTCCCCATTATAGCCTCATTTATTGGAGACATATATATATATCGCATTGGAGTTACGTTTTTTGTACTACCCTTGTCATCGGAGGTTGTGGTGATGACGTGCTGATACTGGTTGTGAATATTTTTCAAAATCGGATTTCGGAAGATCAGAATTCGGAAGAGTTGACATAAAAGTATGTCCCTTCCGTGGTTGCCCCACGAGCCTCAGGCCGTTTTCGCATCGCTCGTACGGGGTATTAAGGGCTATTCCTGTGCACCAGGTTTAGGCTCCCCCCATGTAAAGGTCCACAATTTGGACCGCCAGGCCATGTTGGGGACATGGCCCTGTCTCGTTGTCTGCTCCCTTGCATTATTTATATTTATCTATGGGCCCTTGTTATAGCCTCACGGTGCAACAGGTCCTCTGTGTTTCATCAGTGTATTTCAAGCAGTTGACGATGGATGAATCTCTAATTCGTCTCTAGATTTCGGGGGGGGGGGGGCCCTGCATCTTTCTGCCGTCTGTTTGTTCCTGGCATTATCTTATTCTACCTTTGGAACTCCAGATTCTCTGCGCGGGTTTATTTACTGTTGTATCTAACATCGCTACAGTTCGTCTTAATTTTGATGTTACAGAAAGATGTCCTCTACCATGCCGCTCTGAAGATCTGGTTTGAGTTTTATTTGTAAAGAGTTTCCTCGAAGACAAACAAGGCATCCCATGAACTGTGTGTGAAGTGTGATGAAGTGCAGAGAAGGACCTTTATATATACACTAAGAGTGGTTCAGAATTGGAATTCCAGAAGTATTGACAATTAGGTGTGTATATGGAGAGAAAGACAAGAAGACTTAAGGCCAAGGCTACCACAGTTCCATTCTGTCCAGTAGGGCATCTCCCTCGGGTCTGCGAACAAGCACAAGGTTTCTACCCCACTCTTTCTACCAAGCCCACTCTAAGGGACCAATCAAGATCTACCACTGATGATAGTCTCCAGGTGATACTAACTACCGTGGTTGCAGAGGCTATCTAAAGTTATAGGGCAAGTTCATCCAGCCACACCATCTTCTTATGAAGATAAGGGGCCTATGATTGATGTGAATCCGAGTGGATTAAGTGATGATTTACGACTGGCTGTCAATCACTCATCCATTCATAGTGACATGGAAGATTATCAACGGTTGAGTAGTTTCCGACGGTGCCGCCTCTCTACAAGTTGAAAGAAATCCAGCCATGGCCTATTCACGGCTCTCTACACCTGAGTAATCCAGCGGCGAATCGTGTATTCAACTTAGAGAAACTTGGCCTCAGTCCAATGACGATTCTCAATACATGCAGCAGTCAGGCTGACACATATCTCCGTGGAGTGAAAGATAAACAGCGCTATCACACGGGCATCCGTGGTGATGCTATGTTTATAGGACTGAGTTCGGCGACCGTGGCAGTCGATAGAGTCCACTGGCCATTGTTAAGACCTTTTTGGTGATGATAAAGAAAGAAATGGATAACGGTACCGATAGTACCCGTAAGTCTGGAGGCTTTAGTGAAATGTTTTCGAGTTATTCACCCGTGGTCAAGACTCAATCCATATTTGCGGAGGTGGCCGCCTGTGACCGTGGTCACCGTTAATATACCGACGGGTATTGAGATAGAATTCACGAGAGTGATGATTATTAGTGGAAGTTTCTACACCTTTTGACGGTCGTGCTCAAGCCACGGGTTAAGACTACAATCCGTTATTGCGGGGCCGCCGATGGTTACCGTTAATTCCGGCGGGTAATGAAGATTGATATAGCGGAAAGATGAGACTTTGTATGGCGATAGTGGAGTTGATATCTTTCATCAAGGATAGGTAGAGCTTCTCCTCCACGGCTCCTAAGGATAGTAGAGTGTCGAAGCGAAGGTGCATTATGATGAAGGGAAAAAGAAACTGTTCTTACTCTTCCATTTTCCAAGACTTGCAGTTGTTTCTGATCCGCCAGTCCGTCCGCCTAGTCGATCTCAGGCAGTCACAATGTTCTTTACGGATTTGCGAAATACTTCAACTGTTCTTCTGTGGAGTCAACCGTCGGGCCTGTCGCCAACCTACTTCAACCGTTCATACTCCGTTTAACCTACCCGTCAAGTCAAGCGTCTAGAGTCATTGTGCTTCCTGAAAGAGATCCTCTTCCTCCATTACAATCATCTAGTACAGAATGATAAGGTTCCGTGTATTGTGTCTTCTAGACGACGTGGTATTCCAGGGGTCGCAGGTCCAGTGGTAAGTCTTCCAGTGTTTGTCACCTCAGACGGCGATCAAGGGAAAAGAGTGTGGATTTATCATGTTGAACGTAAAAGCCTTCATCAGAAAGATTTTCCAGTCATCGTAGTCGACGTTTTTTGGACAACCGTGATGATAAGCCTCTTAGTTAAGAATACTTTCTCCCTCCACTAGAAAGTCTCACACAAGTAGCAAGAGAAGACATCAAGATTCTCCTAGTCATGAATGTATAGCCTAGAAGGCTCTCCTTCGGATAGTTCTTCACGTCGGAGATCCAAGTTTTGATTGGAAGAATATTTTGGGTTAAAGAACATAGTGAGACTTATTATTTTATAAGTGCAAAGATCTAGGATTGATACATGATAAGAAAAGCGCTACTCTCCTCAACACGCTGTTCCTAGACGAAGGTTGTTCCGGCCAACGCGACTTTGCCTTTATTAATCTTCTAGCAAGAGATCTAAATTAAATGATTTAGTGATCATTCTAAATTAGACGCTGAGATGAATTGATACTCTTAGATAGAGTTAAATATTCGTAGCTGGTGCATTTAGGAAATGTTTGCTCCCAGCATTATGAGTGAAACTTAAGGTTTGTAGTGATTGATTGATAACGTTAAGGAAAACCATCTACTCAGAGTATACGGAAGTGGTTCTACTTCTTATGATCTTTAGATGATCACCAGAACAAGAGCCTACCACGGTCTCAGCTCCTTCTCGTATACAGTTACAGTTGAGACTTGTGAGATTCTAAACCTATATGGTGTGATACTCCACTCATTGCACATTTAGTCAAGCAGGGGACTTCCAGTCAAGAGCGCCACTGGTGAACGTTGGGGGAATAGTAAAGATTATGACTGATGAGGATACGAAAACTGGAAGAGAGATTCCCAGATTTATGGAGCTCCTTTTTCTGATGTTGACTTTTCTGACGGAGAATTGTGAAGATCTACGTACCTATCTCCTTATGTTGCGGCGCTTTTCTTGACGGCGTTTGGTTCATCGAGGTTTGAAATGTGATTTCTTCTACAAATCAAGAACGATCTCTTCCGACCTTAGTTAACGGTAAACTCTCAAGTAACATGTAGTGATGCCTCTCGTTCCTGTTAGAACAGACATGTATAAAATCCAGAAGTTCTATTATGGACTAATTATTCAGAAGAAGACTCTCCTTCCAGATGGATTCCTGAGTCTTTCCCTTCATGTGAGGAGGATTCAGAGTTCTTTTCAGTCCCTTGGATACCCAGTCCATGCTGAGATAAGATGAAGTCTGAGGTGTAGACATTTTGTTAGCCGAGCCATGTTCCAACCTTACGGATTGGAGCGGCTCTACTGAGAAACATAGGAACCCGTTCATAAGGTAGATTCTTGGAATGGCGGCAAGGTTGCTGATCGCCGCCATTTAGGACAAATTGCCCGTGATCGTATGAGAACATCGAATGTAGCCTCATTGTCTCCAAGTCTCTTAGAAAGATTGTGGAGCCTCTAATTGTGGAAGCCGTCTCATGAAAACTCGCAGACAGAAGACTGAAGGCTGGTGTTGCTTGAATTTCAAGCCAAGAGGATCTCTTGAATGCTCCTAGAGGAAAGGATCTCTTTGGGGGTCAGTGATCTAATTAGCCTCTCAGAAGAAGAATGTGTTTAAAGCTGCAGATAAAGTGCAGAAATCTACCGATAATCATCCTAAAAGGTTCCTCCGATATCGGCCGCATTGATACAGTCCTTATGATTATGGCTATACCGCAGAAGGGCTTCCGCCTCTAAATATACTCCTGCCAACAGAGGAAACAGAGGTTCCTTTCGGAAGTCGGGAACAACTTAAAGACAGCTAATCCAGCTATAGAGGCTCCAGACAGTATGGGAATAATTATCCTACTCCAGACTTAGAGGCGCCAGATGTGGCGCGCGGTAGGAGAGGTTAGAATACTATTGACTCTTACCTACTTATGACGCCAGTGGCGTGGTGGTCGATAACCTCGGATCCATAGGTTCTGCCAGAATATTTCAGAAGGTTACCATTGGAGTTACTGCCCGTCCTCCGATGAAAGTCGGTTTTGTATTTATGCCTATACCATACAGAGACATTAAAGGGCTATGATTCTAAACAACGAAGTAGAGGAGTTGTTAAGGAAAAACATGCCATTGTTCCGATTTTTTTTTTTTTTTTTTTAAAGATTTTTTTTTTTTTTTTATTTATTTTTTTTTTTTAAAAAGATTATGGAGGTTTCTACTCACATTCTCTTCTGAGCTCTGAGTAGAAAACAGGGGAGATCTAAGTAAAAAATCCATCAATTTAACGCCTCTGAACAGATTATTCATCCAAGAGCATCTCAGAATGGAAAACCCTCTCAGCTGTCATCAAAGAGTTTAAGAAGGGCTGGTTCGGCGTAAATTGAGTTTCAGACGCCACCTCATGTTCACGTTTTCCTCCTCTCAACGATGGCTTCGTTCCGGTAGACAATCAATCCTTGGTTTTTTACCAGTTCGAGTTCTGCCATTTGGACTTTTCTACTGCTCCCCTTACATTTACAAGATTGGTGGAAAGGATTGGAAACAGTGGCCGAATATGAGAGGAGGGGTTATTCAGGATTCGTCTATCTCGACGATTGGTTGATAGTGGCTACAAACAATCAAACTGAAAGACAATTACATCGTGTTCATGAAACGGTGCAGGATATGGGTCTTCAGGATAACTTAAGGAAATCAAAACTCATTCCGAGTAGAAGCCAGAGGTCCTTGGAGCAATCTTAGATTAAGAAATCCAAAGCTTTTCCGACCGAAGAGAGAATTACGGTATTAAGAGATTGCATCCTGCTTATTATGAAGAGGGAATTTTTCTCCAGACACATCATGGCTCCGATGGTTAGGATGCGGCAAACTTGGTAGACCTCTACCCTTCGCAAGTATGAAGAATTGAGAAGAGACTGCTCAGCTTCACCTCTCGAAGTTACTACATGAGACCACCGTCACGATCTCAACTTCACGTCCCTTTGAATACAAAGATGCTGAAAGCATCTAGTTGGTTAAGCAACTCAAAGAACCTTGTGGTGGGAAAAAGAATTCAACGAAATTACCACTCCAGATTATAATTCGACAGCATGCATGCGAGGTCCCCTCTAATAAACGGGTGTGGTCGAAGTTATAAAGAAGCTCCAATGAAATGTAACTAGAGATGCTAGCAGTTTGTATGCTCTAAGCGATTCTAACAGAGGGATATCTGGGAAGTCGGTTGTGAAAAATCAGATCAGACTATTCTTCTGTAGTTGCCTACATAAATCACCAAGGAGGACCAAGAGTATCCTCATGTGCATTGCGACCATCCGCCTCCTCACTTGGTGCAAGAATTATTCAATTACCCTGAAGGTGGAAAGTCAGCCTACATGTTAGCTTATTCAGGATCAAACTGTGGAGTGGCATATCAACAGCCATATATTGCCAGATGATTTTCAAGACTTTAAGGCCCATGATAGATCTGTTCGCAAACAGGTCTAATCACCAACTCCCGACATATTGCCGGGCTGTGCGAAACGAGAAACCCCGGTGAGAGACTGCCCTTTTAATGAGTTGGGTCATTCTGATGGCATATGCCTTTCCACCGATAATAATTCTGGCAAAGTACTGACAAAGTTACAGAAATCAAAGTCATGCAGGATGATGCTTTTAGCCCCTTTTTGGCCACGTCAGTGTTTAAAGTTCCTAAGGTTGGTCAGCATGCTGGCAAGATCATCCAAGACTGATTCCTTTAAGGGAAAATCTGATGGTGGATGGAAGAAACATAAGAGTGTCGCTCCAAAGATTAAAGTCTCTACACTTGACTGTATGGCCTCTCTCAAGCTTGCCTTGAAACGCAAGGGCTTCTCAGCAGAGGATAGAAAGGAAGTCCATCCTCCCTTTACTATAGTAGACTTTGCCGTTGCAAACTAGAGCCCTGCGGGGCACCCGATCCGAAATCCCCGGACGGGACCGACCCGGACCGCGACCGAAAACCGTGGTCGTTGAGGTGCACATTTTAGCAGAATTATTCCCGGGTTCGGTCCGGGGATCATTTGGAGGGTCGGAAGGGTAGAGGGTCTATGTGCCGTTCGGTCCGGGGAAATAATTTTAAGCTGTTAAAAAATCAGAGCAACATATAGGAAAATGGATATTGGGAAATTAGAAAAAAAATATCCCTCCCAATCGTGGGATGGCCCTTGTTTTCATCAGTTCTGCAACCTCACCGCGCATGTTCCCGGCGACGGTTCGACTTAGTGGTTGACTTTTGACGACGCCTGTAGAATATTCTTCCAATTCTGTTTCTGTTGGCATAGCTCCTGCCAAACCTTTTAGGAGGAACCTTCGCGATCAAGCTCGCAAAGAATGTGATGAACGGGTAAGCCTCTTCCCCCCCCCCCACCAACACCCTTGAGGATAGAGAATTCCACGTAATCACTTTGCTACCCAATCCATGACCCTGCAGTCACGGTATCCCGATCGATTCATCATGGATCAATGACAGATGTTATGAGCAATGGTTCTCTCTAAATTGAACCTGAAAGCAGTTTGTGGACAGCCATCTAGCAAGCCCAAAGGCTGTGGAACTTGATAGGAAAGCATAAGTCAAACATCAAAAGACTCAAGAAACTGGTGTTGGTAGTTACAAAAGAACTTCCTTCACAAGATCGGGTAGAAACTTTCACCCAAACTCGATTGTGGAAGCCACAACCCATTAGCCACATCATAGATGACTGTGAGGGTCTACAAGTCCCAAAGAGGAATTCCAGGCATGATCAACCTGGATGATGAACTATCAGCTGGTTAAAGACGGATTTTCCACTGTGATTGGACTTGCACGCACGACACGAACGATACTGATCTCCACAGACCGGCTGAAGATGTTCGCTGGTCATGGAAGGAAACTTGTAATTCCTGTAATATTGAAGAAGAAGGGGAGAAAAACGATGCGAACCAGCGCAAAAGTCGGACCAGGGGGGTGTAAGGACAGCAAACCCAACAGCAAAAGCGAATTTCCGGAGTCAGAAAAAAGTAGCATCTGATCTGTTCTGATTGTGAAAATTTAAAACATTGGCATTTATTTGAAAGATAAAATCATGACCATATATAATGATTTGACTTGTGAAAAATGGGACCATGTCTAGGGTATTTTCTGCGAAAAAACTAACCCAATTGGGGCTTGTATACTTAGTGCGCCCTTTCACGACACTGCAGCTGGTTTAATTTCATTATTAAAACAAAAGGTCATAGGCCGTAAAAAATCCCCAATGTGGATGCCGGTTCATGGGGTTTTTGACCAAAAATAAACCTCATATTACCATTTTAGTTAAAAAATGGTGAAATTTCTGCGCGCTGAGCGCGCATTTTGTTCTAGTAGTACAAATCACATTTAAGATTTTGCTTCTAATGCAAAATTTTAGCGCGCTTCGTGCGCACATTTGCTAGTAATGGATCTTTCGGAAAACATACGACTCATTATAAACCTTTTCATCAAAACCCCATCCCCCCATGTTCAAAAAGAAATTTACGCCATGATAAATCAAGGTCATCCGTATCATCACATTCGCATTCACTGATATAGTCCTAACATCTACAACAAAAATTTTGTCAATATTATACTTGGAGTCGGAAAAGGTAAACTTTGACCAAGAAGACAATGGCGGCAAGTACCGTAATCAACTTTTGCAAATATCGTAAATACCCAGTAGAGCGGTGGTAACACAAGACAATGAATCTGAAAAACAAATTCACAGTTACATGGACTCGTTCACCGGGGAAGGAATTGACGTGAGCATCCGGACTGGTCTATAAAATAGGCAGTCCGGTCCATGAAAAAAGCTAGCGGTTCCGGGTGGTCGGGCGGGGTGGTGGGTTGGTTTCCCTTAAATTATCGGGTCGGGTTGGGGGCGGGGACGGATACACCGGGATAGTCCGGGGTCGGGGTGATGAAAAAAATCTGCCCCGCAGGGCTCTAGTTTCAACGTCTGGTGCAAGAAATCCAAGGATGATCGCATACAGCCCTCTGTAGGAGACATGGCTAACTTCCCGATTCACTGTTTCAAGAAGGACCTACAACCTTCAACTACTAGAAAATATTTGTCCGCCCCCACCTTACATCTACAATCATGACAACCAGACCTGATTAGAGAAGATAAGACTCTCCAGATCATAAGGGAATGCTGAATAAAAGTCCTTCTTGCCTCTAGAGACTCACTCCTCTTGGGATCTTCCGTTATTAAGTGAGTCGCTGATCCAGCATTTGACCGTTGGATAAAGCTACACTTTTCAACTTAACAAGAAAGGCTGCGTTCCTTCTTATGGACATGCATTAACCAGAAGAGGTTCAGAAAATCCATGTGTTTATCTATTGACAAGAAGTATATGTAGAATTCTCCGAATCTCACTATATTCAATCTCCTACCTCGTGATGGTTCATGGTAAACACGGGGGGCGGGGACACTGGAATTATGCACCTCAGCATATAGTTCTTCCAGAGCTTCCCAGAATTAATGGAGATTCCTGAAGAGTAACGTTGGTGTCCAGTCAGAGTTCTTCGACATTATTACCACCCGCCTGCCCTTCATAAAGGAAGCTATGGATGTCCTTCAATTTCTGGACCACATTTTCATCTCTACAACTAAAACCTTACAAACCTGCTACAAAACAAACATTTTCACGCTGGGTCACTACCTCATCTCTGACGCTTTAATAAGTGAAAGCCTGTCACTGGCCAAGTAACATGCCCTTAACCCGCCTTTACTCAGAAATATTAGAAGTCAGGAACATCTGGGATGTTACTTAGGATGTGAAAATAGAACTTATGGAAGAGCAGGATGGAGGACGCCTACAAGTTCCAGAATGTTTATCTGATAGGCGTCCTAGAAGTAACTAAAACCGTGCCCAAAACCATCCTGTCAGAAAAAGCGTCAGAGTAGAGGGAAGGAGGAAGGATGCTAAGAATAATTACCATTTATGCTATAGGTGAGGAATTGCCGTCTAGTATGTACAGTAGGTGCTTGTACAGATGGGTGTTAGTTATATGTATTTATGGCTGTACATTGGGGCAAAAATTATTTCAGCTTCCATAACAACTTCACATTGGCGAGAAACCCCGCAGCAACTGAGACTACCGGCTCCCACTTCCTCCACATAGTGACCAGTGTGGCAGTCATGCACAGTTGGATCTTTCATAATTTGTATAAAATGGATGAAATAGGAATATAATCACCAGAATGTGGTGAGATTATTCTATTTACATACATGTATACGTATGAATGATAACTGGGACCTCATCCAGGCCTTCCCCGCAAGTGGAGCCTTGGGGAAGGTCAAAATGAGCAAAGGATTCTGGGTGCCAGTGACAATAAGGATGGGCGTACCGATGCTAGGATGGGACCGCTCTACTAGGCGCATGGGCCGACCGCAATTTTTAATTGTGCATTAGGGGTTGGCTCGAGGCCTTTTTGAGCACAAAAAATGGAACTAGTTGGATCATTCGAAGTATCAATGTTAAATAGAATAATCTCACAAACATTCTGGTGCAGGTATATTTAACATTTAACAGTCCCCATCCAAACTTTTTCAGTGGGGACAAGGAAAAACATACCCAAGCAATTGGCTGTTATTTATAATCATGGGCATAATTCCTGTTGCATGTTGCCAAGCACGCTTGTATTCAAGTACGAAGGTTATTATAAATACTTAATTGGAAACCACAAAGAAATATTGCTATTGATTTAACCCCCTGAGAACTACATGACCAATGGCTACAAAATAGGCTGTAAGATACATGAGCCAAATCAGCACCTTGGGTTAGAAAGGTGTGGGGATGAAACTTCATTATTTCATTTGATATTGGTTTGAATAAACTATAAATGATCTTTGACTGTATATAAATTACAGAGTAATAGTGGAGATTTTGACCAGTATTGGTTAGAAGAGCCCGAGTCAGGTTACAGACCTACGGACCCATCTGTGACAATGCAGAGTGTAAACGGAAGCACTGATTTCTCAAACAGAGAGACAACTCAACATGATGCACAAGGAGGAAGATGCAAATGAGCGGACAATTTTTCTTCCTGCAGTTTACCGCATGGCTGATTTGTAGCTACACAAACTGATTTACATTCAGTTCCATGAATAAAATCACGAAAAGATCACTGAAATCTGAAATGAACACTGAAAAGGATAACGCTGATTAATTGCCACTGAATGATCACTTGAAAACACGTGATCATTTCAGAGTGATGGCAAAGTTTTCAATGTGATAGTGGAAGACCCTGGCTTATTAATAAGGCGAAATGCACTAATCCCACCCTGCAAAATATCACACTACTTTCAGTGATCATTTCATTTGATTGAATTGCAGTGTAACTCTTTTTCAGTGTCATAAAGATTTCAGTATTTTTTTCAGTGGTTTTTATTTCATAGTGAGTAGTTCTTTGCTCTTGTTAGGAGAGAGAGAGTATATAATTTGTGGGGTTTTCCTCCAAAAATTTACATAGATTAATAGAGCCTCACCAAAAAACAAATGTTTTCATCTTCATAGTATGGCCTTCACCCCAAAACCCCTTTTGTAAAGTTTCATGCTGATATTTCACCCCCATTTGATGTGAGAGCTAAAAACCTAATTTTGTAATCCTATAGAGTACTGTGCAAAATTAATATTGGTCGACCAAAATGGGGCACATTTTCGCTCAAATCAACTAAACCAAACATTCTTTAGCCCCAAGATGTCAAATAGTAGCTTTCTTCAAATACCAAAATTTTGACAACTTCGGTAAAATCTGGGGTTCTGGGGAGGAAGGAGGCTATTAGCGATTGGACCACGGCCCATTAAACAAAATATGCTGTAATAGGGTTTCAATGAGGTGAATGCCTGCATTATTTTAGCCTCCCGTACATTGACAGAAATAAAAGCACTTGAGTCAGTTTGGCAAGACTCATAATGGCACATGTGCCATTATTTGTTGTCAAACTGAGCAAACATGCATTGATTTTTGCAAATGCACAAAAATTTAAATATGCAGACATTAACCTCTAAATAAATTGTGGACCTTAAATAGGCCTTAATCCATCATGTAAACTTGATGAGGCTTTGTCTTGCTGTGGGCTAAAATAACTGATGGTGATAATGACAATCAGTACATGTTGCATTTTCTGACAATTTGATGATCCCTCTTTTGTTCCTCACAGTGGTGTTCCGTCCAATCCAGCTGCCTTCATACAATTCATAGGTGAAGTAAACAGTTACCACAAACAACAGAGAAGACTACAGACTCCAGTTCTAGTACATTGCAAGTAAGTAATGCTCTTGTATATTTATTAATCTTTCCCTGGAGATGGCCAGCACACGTTAGTGTTGAAAAAAACCAACCCATGTGCGCTTAGCCGGATTCCAACCAGCGACCCCAATGTATTTTTGTGTCGCCTGTTCATGGAGGCACATACTAATCCAAATTCTGCGTGTCCGTCCGTATGACTCGGTTAACCTTTTTTTTAATGTCCTGCAGGCTAAACGGTATGCCTGATTTACTTCAAACTGGGTAGAATGATAGAGTGAGGTGCGGCAATATCATTGTGTAGCTTTTGGCTGCATTACTTGCGTATTCATGAATTTTAATTAGCTTATTTGCATATTTTTCAGACATTTCGCTTAACCTTTTTTAAAATGTTCTGCGGGCTAAACGCTTAGCCTGATTTACTTAAAACTTGGTAGGGTGATCAATATCACGTGTAGCTTTTGGCTGCATTTTTTGCATATTCATGAATTTTAATTAGCTTATTTGCATATTTTCACCTTTTTTGAAATGCTCTGCTGGCTAAATGCTATGCCCGATTTACTTAACTAATGTTCTTGATAAAACTGGTCTGACACGCTAGCATAAATTGAAATTGTGGTGGTTTCTTATATTTTGTGTGGGTGTGTGTAATTACACAGTCAGACCACCAGGATTCGCTAACTTCATGATGTTTATCTGTACTTTTCAGTTCTGGAGTAAGCCGAACGAGTGTATTCTGTGTCATCTACACGGCCATCCATGAAATGCATGCTGGCAATGGGATTGTAGACATACCACAGGTGGTCAAGAACCTCAGACAACAAAGGAAATGGATGATCACTGAGAAGGTAAGCAGCTGTAAACAAAACAAAAGGCAATGGTAGTAGTGCTCTGAAAAATGGGAACTATTTATTACTTTGTGTATCAAGTGCATTGACACTGGCATCTCAAAACACTTACTTCCCTGGCAGCTGTGAGGATACTATAGTGGGATTAAAAATTACTTGGACAGGAGATACGCACACCTCTTGTAAGCGCAGCAAGCTCCGCGGAGGTTTGGCCGCACTTCTTCAACCAATTACACATCGCGAAACAGGGACGATGTTACTCTGACTCAACGCAGTCCACGCTTTGCCGTGTGTTTGATTCTGTCCAAGAAAATGATTAATCCAGACTGTACCTAACAAGCTGACTTTTGCATATGTGATTCTGGAGATGTGTGTTTGTGGTGCATGTGTATCCTTTAGGGGTTCATTCATAAACAACTTGTTACAAATTTTAAAAAAAAAAAAAAAAAAAAAAAAAAAAAAAAAAAAAAAAAAAAAAAAAAAAAAAAAAAAAAAAAAAAAAAAAAAAAAAAAAAAAAAAAAAAAAAAAAAACAAAAATAAACGCTTGTTTATGGCCGCGGGCAGGCCGCGCCGGGCGTCGCGAAGCATGTTTTTGCATGTTTTGTACCCCTTAAATCATCCAAAATCAGCTGCAAAGCACTCTCTTCATGTCATGTTTTGTGTCTTCTTCACACTTGAGAAAACCAGCACGATCGATGTATCAACTGGTATGTGTCCATTACAGAATAGGGGTGTGCTGCGAATGGTCACTTAACTGCAAACTATTGAAAGCAATTTGTCTGTTTTTCTATTCAACACATATTCCAAAAACTACATTTTTTTAATATAGTCAAGTATGATTGGGCTTCAGTATTTATTTTGAGGCAAAATAGCCGGAGCAGCCATGCTTCATTGTACCACGTCTACCCTTTCTACAATGCCTACCACAAATGATCAGAAATCGATTTAACTGCAGGCATTAAACGTTGTTCAGGACCGTCTCTTAACCAATCACAAATGGCGGAAATCTCTAATGATGTGTTGAATACGGTTTAGGGACATGTTTAGCATTGCTTTGTGCTATTTTTCTTTTGATACAAATATACAAGCCAAGTTCTTCATAAAGCCAAGAAAAAAAAAAACAGTTTGTCTCAGAAGACTACACGCATTTTATTTAAAATGGTCCTTTTAATAATGCGCATTATTTTGGTATTATAGGTTTTTTTGCTCACTGAACTTTTTTTTGAAAGATTTTAACAAAAAATTAAAATTGGCCACGAAAAGCCCAAAAAAATTAAAAATGGGCCAAAAATGCACACAAAAAAAATTCCAGCATTTTGCATCAGCAATTTTTCTAACAAAAAAATGCATTTGCATTTTCACATGTCTTCTGAACAACTTACCGTTTCTTTGAAGTACCATTAGTAGGCATACAATACCCCCACCAACTAGGTACTACATCGTCAACCATAAAATTGGGGTATCTGCCCCCTAGTCACTGCAAACACACGTGCATCGTGAAGGTCATGTACTCCAAAATTGATTCCCAGAATGACATCAAGCCCAAAAAAAGTGTGTTTGCCGTAACAATGTCCTACTGAACACCTACCAACTGAAATAATCTATTCCACTTATCCCACATGAAAAGAAATCTGCTGACCAACCCATATTTTCATTATTTAAGTTTTTGAAAACCTTTTTACCACAATATTAAAAAACACTCTAAACCCAGACCCAAAACAGCTACAAGTACAATAAAGACCTTTGCTATTTCATTTAAAAAAAAAACTTTGAATGATAGCATGTTTATTCATAAAACTCTGATTGACCGTCCACCCGACCGACCCTCCTTAAATTTTTTTCTTTTCCTTAACGGCAAACCAACATTTTTTTAGCCTCACCATGCACAAGAATTTTCCCCCATTCACCAACTGAATTGGCAGGCCCCCGGCAACAAAACATTCCAGTGGCTCTGTATTTTTTCTCTGTCTTCATTTCATTACTGGTCACCATTGGTCCTAGTGAAATAGATTGGGTCACCTCACATATATTTTTGTTTTATTCTTTGTAGGAACATCTCAAGTTCTGCTATGATGCTGCTCTCGTTTGTGCTCAGCAAATACTAGCTAAACGTAAGTCTCTCTCGGTATTAATATGGGTAGGCAAATGACCACTTTTTTTCAAGACAAGTAGATTCTATTGTCATTTTGGCTGCTAAAAAGAATCAACTAATTTTTGACCTGGTTCCGTGGATTTTAAATTTGGCAAGTGAAGTCGGGTGAATTTTGGCAATTATAGACATGACTTTGAAAAGTGATGATCTTCTCATTTTTTTTCTCAGAAATACACAGAGGTACTTTTACATAATGTCTGTGTTTTGTCTGTGTTTCATGTAAATATCCAAAACAAACTTTTGACAATTTTTTGCCCCAAACCATGATTTAAAACATTTTGGGAAGAAATGTGCATATCTTGAGTTCCGAATAATTTAACAATGGTAATGATGTTGATTTATAATGCGCACATATATTCCCTGAAGGTGCACAAGGCACAATTGCCAATTATTATTATGCTGCTATCAGAAAATAGTTGAGTCGCAAACATTTCACTTCACTTATGAGGCAGCTGGGTCCGCACACAAACCTATCAATACTCAGCTTGTAATATCACCCATAGCAGCTTTACCCACAGCACAGGTATTATGCAAAGTACTTCCGCTTTCAAAATCTGCAAAGAAAATAAGAAAAAGTAGTAGGGTGGCAAGAAATGTCAAAATATTCCAATCTGTATTTTATGTGATTACATCACATTCTGGAGCTGAAAACTTTGGGAATTTATGACAAAAACACAAGAATATTTGGGTGTGCATTTGTTTTATCATGGCTATTTATTGAGGAGTACACATGGGAGTAGATGAAAGAGTATGATGTACTGTTAGCCCACCAGCTATTGAATAGTTGTATTTTTTTATCCTGTGTACAAGTCATTTATAGTTGATATGCGCAGAGGCATTCTTATGGTGAAAATATCCGTAGGATTATGACTGATCTTATAGTATGGCACAAATGTTGGTTTGATTTTTGTGAAGCACAATTTGATTTACTTTTCTTATTCTCTCATTTTTATCCTCCCCTGGCTTGAAAAAGCAGAGGGGGATTTTG
>JAMKCH010018231.1:0-23753 GCA_023653785.1 Ophioderma brevispina
TTACCCGCGGCCGCCCTTTGAGGTTAGCACCCCTCGGGTTCGTTTTACGCTTGGAGTTTTTCTATTCGAATAGTGTAGTCTCGCTTTTCGGGCGACAACTTCCTCCGGCCTATGTTCGGTGCTAGTCAGGAAAGGGGTTTTTCAATGTCGATGCAAATTGTTATTATCGACATTAGAAACCCTAAGGAGATTTTCAAATATGAGGTGAGTTTGTTTGAAAACAGTATTGTTTCTTAACTCCCGCCCCCCCCCCCCTTATTTGAGAAATATCGTTTCCAATGTCGACCCTTCACACCCAGCCCCAATGGTTGTTGCCCGAGAAGACGAGAGAGGTGAGCCTATGTCGTTGCCGGAAAGAGGACGAGCATGATTGGATCGCCGGTGACGTCAGTGGTATGACGTCACCGGGAATCGCCTGATATAGAAATTTGTGTATATTAGTTTTGGGGGTTCATTGCTGCACCAAAGATGATGCCATTTGTTATTATCGACATTTGGAAAAGGAGATTTCCAAAATAACAGGAGTTAAGTAAACAATACTGTTTCAAACAAACAATATGAAAAGTGTTTTCGAAAAGAAAACAAATAACACCATATTGACTGCTCTCATTTCTGCCCGTGTCTTCTTGCAACAGGACGAATAATATATTTACGGTCCATGAAGTTGGTTGGCCTTTGCCATAGTGTCCATTTGGATATAGCTGTATTCATTATTCAGTATTTTTGGATTTATGAAATATTCAGGGTTGACATACTTGCATACGTACAAATGATATGGTGAATGACAGTGAAAATTAATTACTGTAACAGCTACATATTGCCCTAACCGTACAGGTTTACTTCAAAAATTCACAAATTCCAATAAGAAGGATTTCTCGCTCGCTCACGACCTCACTCCTCACTCAATCACTCACGCTTCATGAACGACCAGCTTTAAGCGAGATAGACTCATGGCCTGGGACTCATGTCGAATCTTGGGTGAGGATGTTCCTATTTTAATTGTCTCATATATGGAAAGTGTATTTGCCTGCATTTAAGTTCCAAGGTGGTTCACATTCAAAGTGTAGGTGGTTTGACTTCTCGGTACTATCTTGGAAGTGAACAAAGAGAATAATGAAAGTAGACTGAGGGGAAGTCATACACCTGCTGGAAATCAAAGATTAGGATTTGGTTTTTATACAACTTATCTGTAAAGGTGCCAACCAAGAGATTTCACAGATCAGGTGGTCCCTAAAGCCTGATTTTGCACATGATGTAAAACATTTCCATATCCTGAAGGATTGATCCGAGATTATTGTTTTTGATACCAAAATCATGAAATTTCGTTTTCGTATTGGAGCCAAATGCAAAATGCAGCCTTTGGTTGTATTAAAATAAAGCAGAATCAAAATTCACCTTTTGTTTCAAGTTTTAAGACATTTTCTGTAACCAAATACAAGGTAAGAAATCTATTGAGTGTTCATCCATGAATCACTACATATGACAAATGGATGCCTTGAAATTTCTCACTGCATTTCAAATGATACAAGTGAAACTAATCTATTAAAGTTAAACCAAAAAAATCAACTGAGTACAGTTAGACCAGACGTGGCTACAAGTACAATGCTAAAAATAGCGGCAATTTGAAACAATTTAATTTGCAATGGTAATAAAGTAACGAAAGATATTGAGTTCAAGCGGTTGGCAATCAAGAGGTTCCATGTGTGCAAATCGTGGCTGAGTATAGAATTAGAACAAACGAAGTCATGCAAGAATTAAAAATTACACTAAGGGCATATAGAGGAGGTGGCAGACCTTAGAGCTCCAACAAAAGGTACCAAAATAAGATATGGTGGGTAGCATCCGTGAAACCGTACTTGACCAGACATGCATGGATTCATTTGGTGTCTGGTTTATGGAAGGGTGTGTCGTCTAAATTTGGTGTGTGTACTTTTGTACTTTTTTGCTTTCTGGAAATTGGTTGTGAGTCACCGTGGATTTGTGTGTGAAATTTAGTCAATTTCTGTTTTTTTTTCTGTAAATTAACATCTGTAGAGAAAAAGAAAAGTGGCTTTTATTTCTGAAGAAAGACAAATCTGGATGCCACACTTCCAGAATTTCTGCTAATTCAAGATGAGAACATTTCACATGCAAAACCTATGCATGACATTACAACCTAGGGCAATTTTTAATTGTCAGGCTAAGAGATAATTTACTCTCCCTGCATAAATTGCCTAATTGATTTTGTTTTGCCCCTAATATCGCTCAGAGTAAGATAAAGAAATTACTGCTTTGGTATGTGTAGGCCCCGTGTCCAACCAATTATTAGTGTGTGTGAGGGAAGAGGTGACCTTAATAAGGTTTAGGTTAAAGGTCATGTAGAAGTCAAATTGGGTGAAAAAATAGATTCTTTTGTGGTTTAAGTTTTGCAATTTGGTTAGTTCCCATTCAAAAGTGTGGCTTTCGTTTAAACCAAGCTTGGTAAAAATGATCAGTAGGTAAGAGGGAAGGGTTGACTTAAGGAAATTGAGGTTAAAGGTCGTGTAGGGGTCAACTTGTGTTAAAATGAGACTTGCTTCTTTAAAACTGTGACGTGATCCGGGTACATTTCTGATGTGGAGCAAGACGCCAGGTTCAAGAACCAGCTTATTTGGAAGTCTGCCATGTCAGGTAGAAGTTGTTGAGAAATTGCAGGTGGAATTTCTATTTTTATCACAAAAACTGTTGTAAGGATTTATTTGAGGAATGATAATAAAGCTACACTTTATCATACTGTCACATGAGTATTTCCGATTCCTATTTTAGATACGGGCAGAAACATGTGGCTTGTGTTTGTATTTATCAGGTGAAGGCAAAATAGAATCACATATAGTATAAGGCTTTCAATTAGAAAAACGGAAAGAAACATGGAATCGGCTGTTTAGAAAATGGGAAACTTAAAGTGGGGGTCTCACAAAAAAGTATATTGAGGCCATATGCAAGTACATGCTTTATGTAATCATATCCACATCCCTAAAAATAAGTTTACATTTTCAACCCAAATTAGAAATTTCATCAAAAATCTAACTAACTTAGGCTAAATATTTTGATGCTAGTAAATCTTCACAAATAAATAACAGGATTATATAACTTTTTGCAATTGATCTAATGGTTAAGTGATTTCCATTCATCCTCTAGTCCCACTCTGCTAAAATCAATAAAGTATTGTGATGGCATTGCCATAGTGAATGGTAGCAGTGACATCATATTCCTTTGTGAAATTGCAAGTAAAATTAACTGCAACAAAAATACAGAAGCTAGCTTTCGATTTTTAGTGTACATTACAGAATATTCAAACTTCTAATGAAGGTGTGTGGATTTGATTGCATTAAGTATGTGCTTGTACATGGCCTCAATATATTTTCTTGTGAGACCCCCACTTTGTCTTTACTATAAATGGACAGTGCATCCTCGAAATGCTGTTTCGCCCTCCCCACACTGAAAAATTAGAGATAAACCCTGTAGCACACCATTCCAAGTGTGCATTGGCTTGAACAATTAGAGCTTTTAAGCTGAGAACCTGTATCAAGAATAACTTACACAATATACACTACAAAAACAATTATTGAACACGATGTATATGGAGTTGTTTCATGGGAAAATGGAAATATACTAACCATAAAACGAATTAAAAACATTTTGTCTGACCATGCGCTATTTGAAATTCGCGCTAGTGTATATATGGGATATGTATTTGTGTTATGCGATACGGACGGCACAGTAGCATCATACACCTTCACACGTGATGCTTTCATAATGTGTATTTCCTATAGCATGTATGACACAAACGTGCCGGTCGTATCGCATAACACTATATGGCTTTAATTCATTGTTAGGGTTAATATAATTCTGTTTTCTATGAAACCACTCGACATATGGTCAATAATCATTTTATAGTGTTTATTGTTTAATATTATTCGTTGTACGGGTTCTCCTTTAACAAATACAAATTAAGATGTTGGCAAGTACTTAGCATCACAGCAAATTGAATCATGAATGTGACATTGTGATGAAATCAAGCGACTAGGCAGTACATTCGCAAGTTTCCGTAATGCAACTGAAGAAAAGAGATCATTAAAGAAAGTGGCCTTGATAAAAATTAATGCCCCTCTTATGTAATTTGATAATAGGAAGTGAAATTGATGAGTGTATCATGCTTCTTGACATAGTTCCACATCCATGGATGTACATAACACTTGACTTTGTTTGCCAGTTGTTTAGTGTAGTCAATGAAGTAAAGTAAAGGCTATACACTAAAGTTTCAACGTGTCGTGCATTGTGTGTACATGCTGTGTGTTATAAGTTTTTACAATACGCCAAATTAAAGCAATGATATCTTTTTAGCTTTTTTTGAACGTTTTTAAAAAAAATTTTCCTAAATATTTTGAGATATTTTGTATTGTTGAGATTTTGGGCTTACGAAGTCTGTCTATAAGAGAGTGCTGAGGTGATAGATCAATATGCTTGCATCAAACTTGATTTCCCATACTCCACAGTATGAAAACAAAACAGTTATATGGAGGAGTGGCAAAGGTCTATAGGTCCCAAAACACTCACCCCCCTTGGATACATTAACACGCAAGAAACAGGGATAACTATCAAGAAACGCACAGAAAGTGTTACAATTGTAAAACTGTAACACATTTCTTGTTAGACTAACATCATAGTCAATACTCTTGGTTCACTGTTGTTGTCTGGCGACTCTTTGCATGCATTGGTGTAAAGTCTCTACCAAGAAACAGGGAACCATTTGTGGACATCAAGGTCAGTAATTAGAAATACACCACATGTGCTTATGTGTAAGCCTGGGGGAGTTTATGTTTTGGTTAGGTGAACCTGCACTCTGCTTCTTCATATAGGGAAATATAGTAATTACACTAGGTATAGTAGTTGCAAAACATGATTTTGTCAAACATGAGTATGTTACCTCCTTAAATTTAGAAAGTTTTCTTTGTTATGACAACTAAAAATTATTCGTTTTTTCCTATGAATGCCACTTCATCATTATTATGAACTATTGTGTATGTTCTACATTTGTGTGTGTGTGTGTGTTTGCATGTGTGAATGTGCTTGTTTGGTGTTTTTTGGAATTGGAAATTAAAATGTTAATGGTAAAAAATGTGGTACAGAAAATTAACAAATGATTTCAAATGTGGGTATGACAGCAAAACAATTAAATGTTAAATGTACAGGTTGGGCGGGGGGGGGGGTTCCTCACATTAGGAGGACGTAGTGGTTATGTACCACTTATTAAGTCCCTCATTTTCAGGCTCTTTTCAGTTCCAGTGACCCCGATTTAGGACCCATTTCCAGAGGACCCTACTTTTCATGTCCAAAGCCACTTTCTACAAAATATTCTTCAAAACCCCTCAAAAGTAGCTGGAATTGAGGGAGATCGCCAGCTTATTTTACTTAAATTTCGGACCCAACCTAGTTTAGGGACCCCATTTTTTGGGCCTCAAATCAGTTCCCCCCCCCCCACCGAGTACAGGTTTATTATAGTCGATTCGCGTTCGTCCCCCTGGAGTTTTGGACCTATCAATCCGCGGAGAGCAGGAAAAGGACAGAATTCAAATGCCCGTGCCACACCGGATTATTTGGAGGCACTCCGGTCATATAAACCACTCACCTGCACTAAATACAATTTCATTCATGTATGTAAGCGTACAATAGTGTATTTCAGCCTTGACATTCATCACAATAACTTGATAACGAAGTCCCTGCGACCTCATTGAATTTTTCACCTCCACAAAATGGTACGGGTCACATATCAGATGAATCGAGATAAGAAAGCCAAAATTGAAACAAAAAAAAAAAAGACCAAAGTTAAAGGAGACCTGTACTGACAAAATTTTGTAAGTACTTGGTTGGACAGGCTCAGTGAATAATACGGTGACAGGGGGGAAAGTTTTCCTTTATTAAATGGTTGATTTGGTGGTGAGTCGGTGGCGGGACAGGAAAGGGAATGTCTATCGTAAATGCAATTTAGCTTTATAACATAGATCAGGGTTTACGAACTTGACCATTATGACATATATATCAGGCCAACAGAGGATGTAGTTTACTCTACAATTTCGGGAAATTGAAAAAATTGGGCGAAGATGTCAAATGGAAGAAAATTCATTTTTCTTCAAGTTGTAATAAAGTTGAGGAAAACAGCAGTTAATGAGTACTGTAAATAATTGTTACTAATCTCCCTGGCCTGCGGCCATACACAAGCACTTCCTAATCCTTAATGTCATCTATTTTATGTTTATCCCGATCTACCAAGTTCCTTAGAAAAATTGCTGCAAAAAATTAGGTTTTTAACCTATATTAGTTAGTCTTGTAGCGTTTTGCTGCCCTGGTTGATGCATACTGAAATCAGTGGTTAACAAGGACAAAGTCAGTATTCCATGTGTGATGGGTTGATGGTTGATGGGTAGGGGTAGTCAGGTCATTGATGAATACAGGATCCAACGGGTTAGGTGATGGTTGGGGGAGCCAGTGGTTGAGGGAATAGTGCGTCAGCAGGGGATTAAGTTTGTTGCCAGTAGTAGGCCACATGCCTTAATTGGAGCCATTTTACTGTATGTTTGTTTGTTTCTGTTATTTATGAGGAGATTTGCATGTTAAGACAAAACCAGATGATAGAATGTTCAATTTATAAGATATCCAGTGATCCAAATCAATTTTTGTTTATAAACTAATAATTGGACAATAAGTATTGATTTGCAACTGTCTTTTCTTGCCATTTAGCCAATTTGAGCCATTTCTGGGAAGCCCTTTCAATTTTTTTTTAAAACTAAAAAAAACAAGTGCATTTTCATTTAGGTTTTGGACTACTACGGGCAGGAACACAAACTTTTGTTTGGCCTTAACAATGAACAAATTTCACTGGTTATAGGCCTATATCCCCAAACATCCTTTTCGGAAAGAATACATACCTGAAATTACAGTTTTAAAAAATAACACCCCCCTCCCCCACCCCTCCACTCCCCCCTCCCAAAACCGCCAAAAAACGGTGGTTAGCGTTATTTTTCTGTTAGATCTAGGGCAATTCCCACACAAAAACAAAAAGGGGGTCCGCACCGTGATTTTTTGAAAAAGTGGAAAAAAATGCAGTTAGCGGACGTCTAGGATATGGAATTGTCCACTTAATGGGTGGTTTCACCTCATTGCAAAACTCAATGCCACACCTCTGGATTAAGCCACAGCATCCTTGATGCTTCGTTTTGTATTACAGTTTATTGGTAATTGGCTAGTAACCTCTACCTTTGAATCAGACCTCAAAATTCTGTGTCACAAAATAAGAAATTTTGTAATTAGAATATCGTAGATTTCCGATAATAATTCAACGGCTGCTGCAAATGTCTTTCCAATATGAACAAGCCTGAAAATTGCAACACATACGTGTCTATGCTCATCCATTAATTGTTCCGTCAATTCAGACCAGTCAAGTTAGAGGTTATTCTCGCTAAGTAACACTATTTCATCATGGATGGATGCAAATTTGGTGTTTTCAGCTCTGCTGTTAAATTACAATCGGAATTGGGATCCTGATTCTAATTACAAAATTGCTTCTTTCATGACAAATGTGTATTTTTGAGCATTGCCATTTGCAGGTATAGTTTTCATACACATTTTTTTAGAGGCCTTCTTGTCTCCACAACTTGGCTGATAGTGATAGAATTAAAATCACCACTCTTTCAAGAAAATGGCTGCATTATGGTAATGGGAACAAAAATGCCATGCTCAATAAATATTTTTTATGCATTTTACAAGTCTTGTCTGTCTGTTAGAACAAGTAATCTACTGCAGTTGTTACTGTACTGTTGTATAATGCTAATTTTAATAGGTGCAGTTAAGAA
Organism: Ophioderma brevispina; assembly: GCA_023653785.1. NCBI lineage: Eukaryota > Metazoa > Echinodermata > Ophiuroidea > Amphilepidida > Ophiodermatidae > Ophioderma > Ophioderma brevispina. The sequence goes on from JAMKCH010018231.1 coordinate 7,869, forward strand.
GTTCGTGTCAATGTATTTTCTTCATGAATTTGTATGATCTTATTAAAATCGCACAGGTTTGAGGTTATTGTCAAATTGGTCCACTTTCTTGGACAAATAGATGGGCTATTCATTTTAAAGGGGAATCCAGAGTGGCCATCTCTCTTTTGTATTTTTCGGCAGACTCTACAGTAGTTTACTGTGTGAGTGGGGAGGTTGATTTCTCCAACACAGTTATACTTTGTTCAGTCTTGAGTTTGAAGGTGTTGTAATGACACGACTCTGCATTCAGTTTAACGTTTCGATTGTGCCGCCTTTATTCATGTGTGTAAATGCTGCAATTGAAAGGTGACTGAGTGCATGCGTTTCTAGGATGCAGAACCCAAGGCACACAGTGATGTCACCCTCAAAACTTGAGATCTGAACAGAGTATAGTGTGATTGGGGTCATGATGTCAATTGTGTGTTCCTCTAGAGGGATTGGACAATGTGATTACACAAACCAAAATGTTGGCAGTATTTTACAAAAGACTGACTTGAATCATGTGTAAAGATGTGATGAGATACAATAGGCAATACATGAATGTTAATGCATACAGAAAAGAGGATCAATTTGATAATAGGAAGTGAAATTGATGAGTGTATCATGCTTGATCTTGACATACTTCCAAGTTCATGGATGTATTGTAACTTTTGACATTTTGTTTGCAGTCTCTTTTAATTAGGAAATGTAGCTAAGAGGGTATTGTACTGAGATTCAATGTGTGTGTGTGTGTGTCTGTATGTGTGTGTACTCACATGCATGTATTACAGAGCTTTAAGATGTGTGTTGTAAAGTTTTAAAATGCTGCCATTTAAGGCTGCTAGTGCAATTACCCTTCACAATAAAACTTTTAATGCTCAAGTGTAAAAGTGGTGTGTACTCCTGTTGGTATTTAGGACCCCCCCTAAGAAAATCACTTCCTGTTGGAATTTTCCAATGAAATTTGTCATGTTTGTAGTGGGCCTGTGGGACACCGTGATACAAACATTAATTTTGCTCATAACACCAAAGTGCAAGAGAAGAATTAATATTAATTTTTTTTAGGGGGTATTCATAAAATCATAAAATAGAAGATGATAGAATCATAAATTGCACCTTTAAAGGCTGACTCAGAGATTTCCCGAGGACGACGTCCTCAATTTTCAAATTGTGTATTTTTGCATATACACAATGCTTGTCCAATATACTAAATCACTGTTTAATACTATTCAAATCCAAGACCTTCCATATAGAAATCACAACTTTGTTATATAGCATTCATGATCCAGAATTTGTTATACACAGTATCGTATGGCCTGTATACATAAATACATGTTTACTGCATCAAAACAAAAAAATCTGATTCATTTTCCAACTTTGGATTGTGCCTTTTAGGTTAGGCCAAAAAAAAAAAAAATGTTTGCTTGTCCACTTCCGACCCCGACCATCATTTGCTTTGCGACTGTAAAACTTTTTTTTTTCAAAAAAAGTTTTTTTTTTCAATTTTAACCCCCCGAATTGACAAACTAACCCGTCGGACAAAATTCAACATGAAGAGAAAGTTCCCAATCCGGTGTCCGATGCCTCAAACTGAGAGTTCCCTCTGTCCAGCGCCACATTCTCAGACTTTCGAATGCCGTGGGAACACAAACACCCGCGCATTCTAGAATGAATGGTATTTTTTAACGTGTTATCAATGTACGAAAATACACAATACGCGTGGTCCAATTCCGTGGTAAAATACAAACCAATAACCATGTGATGTGAAAGACAATTTTCAATTCTTTACTATCATTTTACAAATGTTAATTTTATATATATTTGTGAAAAATAAGCCACAAATTATTTTACTTGAACATGTTTGATGGGGCACAATCTATTCTAGGGGCGCAAATCACGCACGGTGTTTTTAGTTGACTTCCAATTATGGCGACGTCCACAGACAAGATCCGTTGGCATCCTTGGTCAATATGGAGCAAAAACTCTAACGGTCAAAGATCTGCATCTTCAACGTGATCAAAATTTTTAACAAGAATGCCCTAATCACTTCACGTTGAAGCTGCCGTTCTTCACTTGAAGGTCATATACTTTGCCGCATCTGAAACTGGTCCATGGGTCAACCACAGATCCAACCGAGACTGTGGAGCTGTTGAATACATTTTGCAAGCGGCAATGTACAGGTTTGTGTTGGAGATTGGGAGCCAGCCCAACAGACGTTCTATCGAGTCTTGGGATGGGAGCAAAAAATAATGGAATTGCAGAAATTAATGAAAACATCTGGCGACAATAAAACTTCCTGAAAAAAAGACCCACAGGTGACGCAGAATACGTAATGTAGCAACGACTTAGTTGAGGGCGTTTTTACTCGAGGTGTTGGTTTCAATTTCAAGTTGCTGAAACAGAGGGTGCATTCGTCATCTCGTAAGTCACTGTTTTTTTGGTCCTGTGACCAAGACATTGTGTATGTACCTATGATACTAACTATGGCTACATAGAGCAGCACGTATTATACATGTTGAATTCAGAAAACGCTTGGCAAACTATAGTAAAACTAAGGTCCCTAGACCTTTTTTTTAATACATACACCCATAGCAAGTTTATTAAATAAAAGATGGTTTTAATACCTGGTCTCGGAATTCGTCCTCTGTTGTGTATTCTGTTGTTCACAGGAGTGTTTGAGTAGTTATAGATGAAAACGTCACATTTTAAGTATTTGGTACCTGAAAATAGAAAAGGAAAAAAAAAACAAAACTTTTCCCCTTTTCCCCGACGACCCAATGTTTTTAAATTCAGTTTGTGACACGCAAACACTTTTTTTTTGGCCTACGTACTACCTTTAGTTTCTAATTGACTATTTTTATTATTACAAAACCAAAAAATTATATTTTGGAACCCTCTAGGTCGGCCTTTAACCTCCCAGGGCACTACCCCTTCATTATGAGTTAAATCTTGTCGATTGGCTTATTAGAGATATAACCTGAGGTATCCCTCTGAGTAACCAATCAAATTATTGCTTCTATATCTCAATGTAAACCATACAACTCAAATACAGTATCTCTGATTTCTTCTTAGTCTTTGGTAACTTTATTCTCTCAGTCACAACAATCATAGGCCCTATCTGCAATAAAGAATTTAAAATACCTATTCCAAACTAAGTCAAAATCCCTGAAACTTTTCCAAGTTTACAGCATCATTTTACATCGTAGCAATTCAAATGAACTTGACCTTCTCTTAACTTCAGAGTTGCGTCAAAATTTATCTATATCTTGCACTGATGAGATTTGCCATGGTAACCATATGTCAGCAGCTGATGCAATCATTTTCGGAACATGTGACTATCTAATAGGAAACATGCAATGTAGTGTCAGGCATAGGGCAGGAGTCATATGCAAAGTGCAGGCATGATGGATTAAACAAAGAAGAGCGAGTGAGAAGACCTCCAGATGTAATAATGAATTTGACAATTTTTATCCCTCTGTCAATGCTGGCTGGCTCATACTTTTTGTTGTGCTGTCGCAGTGTCGCAAAACCACAGTTGTCGTGTTGTCGCGCTACTTGCTGTTTTTTGTCGCCGCTACAAAAAGTGCATGGTCGCGGTCTCTGCGCCAGTGCCGCGAGTATTTCATACTTTTGTCGTGGTTTTTGCGGCAGACGGCTCAACATCATGGCGCCATTTGTTTACGTTGGAATAGTCCTCACCCAAATCCAAAATGAATCATTTTTATCGATGTCCCATCGCTGGGCGGAGGCAAGTTTAACAAATATACTTCGTGCATTTTCCATCGGTCAGTTTTTTACGGCATCGGGTGTCGCAGAAAAGTTGATTCAGTCAACTTCTTCGCTGTCTGTTCGCAGGAGCATCACGACAAACTAATCGATTTTTATCGGCTTTTCGCAGCATGGTCGCAGCCTGTCCCGGCGGCGACATGGCAAGTTTATGGTCACGTGTTAACTACGCTTGCGCTGTTGCACAAATTACTATGTCGTGCAAAAAGACACTGCGACAGCAACGACAACTAGTATGAAACCAGCATTACAGGGCATGGGGAATTTTTTTGTGACACGCAGATTCCTTCTGTGATCTGTGGTGCGAGTTCCATTGTGGTTAGGTTGTCGGTTAGGTTGTCGGTCATTTTGCCTTTTTTTTATCTCCATCTCCTGGTCAAACTTTTTTGTGTTGAGGCCAATTGCAGAGCCAAACTGGATCAGAAGAACCACTGGTCCAAGCGTCAATAATGTGGTGGCATTCCAATCTTTGACCCCATTCTCATTGCTCCTTGTAGTTAGTTTTGACTGTTTTTTGTATCTCCTGGACAAAATGCTCGGCCAACTGACCACAAGACCTGCCACTGGCCCAAGGTTTATATGTGGTGCATTCCTGATTGTGGTGAGAGGTCATCCTCTTTAAACTTTGACCCCATGTCTTGCTCCCTGCCGGGGATCTGCCAAGTTTTTAACTTGTAGTATTTTTTAAGTTATGTGTATCACTTTGTTGTATCAGAGTATTGATTCTTGATCATTTTGACTCTGGAATTTGTAAAAACTAAAGTGAAGTATTACTATAGAGTGCCTGTGTTTTGGAATTCAGCAGCCGTCGTTGAGCACAAACATAAACTCAACCTAACATGTTGTTGTACTGGTGGCCACATAATTTGTAGATCACTCAAAGGATGGCTTAGCCTAATGCAAAGTCAGCTACTCTCTTTTGTAGGGAAAAATTCTTCATAGTATGCTGAGATCTTATAACATTGTCTTAGATCACTTTACTTTTCTTTTCATACCAATACCCACTTCATTTTAACCGTAACCCCCCTTAAAGCAATCCTAGAATATTTTTTGAAGAGCACCCCCAATTTTTCCTCAAATTTGAGATTTTGGTAACCAGCTGATGTTGGGTACTTGGTCTGTAACCTATACCTCGGTGAACATTAATGCTCACAAGTGCATATTTGTCACCAAAAATAATGATGCAATTTTGTAATTAGAATCAGGATCCCTGATGTAATGTAACTGCAGATCTGGCAATTCTATAGCCTGTCCGTCCCGAAGTTGTGATAGTGCCACCCCTGAAAAATTACTCTAAACTTGTACTTGCCCTGAAACCAACTGAACACTATTAGAAACGGCGTAGCACATGTACCATCGCGCGACTTCCGCAGCTATTTCATATTGGAAGGACTGTTCCAGCAGCCACTGAATTATATATTTTTTTTTTTTTTTTTTTTTAAATATACAAAATCTTTCTTTTTGCGATCCTTACAGTTTGGGCTTACCCATTCCGGTAAGTTAACTAGCCAATTATCCGTTGACTGTGCAAATCTTAAATTTCGGGAAAATAGGGACACCTTCAAAAAGGTGCTGCCATTGGCTAATAGTCTATTATACCAAGCATCAAAAAGTGATTTCACTAATTAACTGAACAGCACAATTCCGCATACGAATGCAGTTTGTGTTGGTCAGTTTAGTGATGAGTCCAGTCCACAAAGCAATCTCTATTCTGGGTAAATTACTAAACAACGCAAAACGGCATTTGGGTTCCTACAAGGGTAAGTTGTAAGAAAATACAATTTCAGTTCAGCACACCTGTATACGCAACAATGACCTAAAAGTCCATCAATGTCACAACCTTGAGTAAAGTCAGGTCTCCTGGGATGATTATCGCTAATATAACCAGGTCACGACCTGAGGAGTGAGCGTTAAGGTGCACGACACAAACAACAGTGAGACTGAGATAGAGAAATAAAGGCAGAGAACTGACAACCTTCTTGATTCTACGAGCTCACTGGCAAAACAGTCAAACCGTAGTTACAGTAAATGTTTACTGCCCAACCCATTACTAGTAAAAACTTAAAGCTTTGCAGCAGGCAAATGTTTCTTTCCCATTGATTTTGCCAGGTGACCCTTGGTTATTAATGATCATTAGACTTCCAAGAACATTGTCCGGCATGGTGGGTTTGTTTCATAAGGTTTGGCCGTTGCAAGATCAGCTAACATGTTTTTGGCAGATATTCAATATGGTTTCCAAAATACCGTGGGCTTAGAATGTTTGTAGTTGCACTTGGGCATTCGGGAGAGAATTAACACACAAATATCGACAAGCTGTGTTCACACAGTTTCAAATACTAATGTGGCAAAATCTCACACATTGAAGAACAATTGAGGGCACTTCTCAAGCACTCTTAGCATAGCTTAATTTATACAGTGTTCCCAAAGTCACTCCATCTTTTACATTTTTCATATTTTATTTAAAACAGTTGGCACTTTTGAGACACCATTGCTCAATCTCTCAAACATGAATGGTACACATATCTTCATGTGAGTGCAACAAGGTCATAAGTGCAATAGTTGCCCATTGGTTCAATTTCCATCAAATATACTAGTATGCCAAGTCTTTGTCATGGCTCTTGACATGGTTCTCGATGATATAGTCGTCTAAAACCATTTCAAGACCACCGCCTCAAGTAAAGATAAATTGAGTTATACTGATACATGGAGCACAAAGATGTATCACATGGCAGCTACGCACAAGACCTTGTGCGCTCGAATGACGATGTATTTTGCATGCTCTCAATCTGGTACATATATTGCAAACATGACTGCACATACCATAGTAGCACACTGTGCATTTGAAGGGAAAGAGTTGTTTGCATTCTTTGCAACACGTGAAAGTGCAAATTGAAGGTGATGGCAATCGGTTCCATTTCCTAATGGGATTCTTAGTATTGAAAATCATTAGTGACCTTTTGTAAGTACAGCTCAAACAAATGGAGATGTGCCAATGTGGTTTTGCTAATGTAAGAGAGGGTAAAATTCAAGGAAATCTTTAAAGAAACTAGAATTTTCATGGTTCTCGGCTTTTGCACTTGCTATATTCAAGAATATAAGCTGTTGGCCGCCCAGCGTATATTACAACTTGACCTCACATGAACTTTGACCTTGGCACATGACCTTTGACCTCATCAAGAAATGAGGGATCCCATATTGCACCTTATGGCTCAAGTTTGAACTTGAACTTTTCAATCTAGGTCAATTTTACATTTTAACCTTTTTTTCAACTTGATCTCACATGACCTTTGACCTTGGCACATGATCTTTGACCTCATCAACATATGAGGGATCCCATGGGTCACCTATGACACAAGTTTGGTTCCAATTGAATGTCAACTTTTCAATTGAGGTCAATTTTAAAAACTTAACAATTTAGTGACACATACACATGCACAACAGATTGCTAAGTGGTCCTGCCAGCTATAGCTAGCTGCCCACAGAAACTATTAAAACATTTGCTGAGGTGTTATCCACCTTATTTCATGATCACAGCCTCATCCCTCCAACTTACCTAAAAAGTTGAGATTTTTGTATCATCTGAACCATTGGCCTAATTGTAGTGCCTTATAATCTTACATGCAAATTTGATCTACTCTGGAAGAAATTCTTAATTTTGTATTTTCACTCCGTATACGGACAGAACTTACAATAGCCATTGGGCACTGTGATACAAACATGCTCATAACATCAAGACGCACCGGTCGTCAGAATCAACTGAAATTTTGGGAAAAATCTTTTCTCGTGCATGTCTAACGAATAATAAATAAAAATGTGATAGTTAAGTACAAATCCAGCGATTTGGGAGCCTCAAATGCTTCAGTTCAAAGTTATCTGTTTTGAATTCCAAGGTTTTTGTGAAATTGAATGCATTTTGTTTTTATGCCAAGCTACACTTTGTGAGAGGAAATCTGTAACTCATCATATGTGTAAGGATTATAATGAAATGCAGGAAATTTGTCAATATTAATTCCATTATTTAACCCCCTAACCCCCTGAGAATTGCCACAGGGGCTATCATACAAGGTGTGTTCAGACGGTGGCCTACTTTCGAAAGTAGCGTTACCAACGAAAAATGCATTTAAACCCATTAAGCGCCTCTTAACAACGTAATCCTTCCAAAGTTACCAGCGAGCGGCCTTCATCCGTCATTGGTAAATAGCGGAAGTAGCGTGCCGCTCGCGCTGACCTGACGGTTAATTGCTTGAAACCCCGGGAAAACTCAACCCATTGTAAACAATGCCAAAATGGAATCCTCAAGCAGTAGTGTGTTTTTAAAAGCGATATTTTGGCTTCTTTTTTTCGTTATTACTCATCGACAGAGGATTTGGCAGTAACGCTGTTTATGCCGATGAATTCCCCCAACACCAATCACTGAGAAGCGATCCAGCCCCAAACATGACATCATCAAAAACAAAGGTCATGCATCATCAACGAAATGTGTTCCTCGGTACAGAGAGAGAGTTACGTGCAGTGGCCGCTTTATAAACGGCACATTTTTTATTCGCATTTGCTGTGATTAATTCACGATTGCTCACTTAATACAAATCATATAAAGTTCTAATCTCGCACAAATTACAATGACTATGTACTTCTTTAGATTGAATACCGACTAATTAATTTTCTCTCATCATATCAAATTATGTTGGGATTTTCTTTTGTTTCTTTTTTCAACACTCTCGCCGTGCGTGTGCATAACCAACATGGGACACGAGGCTGCCTGTCAACGGTCACGTGATCGCGAAAAGGGAAATCCCTATTTGAGTTGTCTTCAACTTAATTTTATCTTGCACGGTGGGTTCCTTCCAGATCTCTCTCTCTCTCGGACCAGTTTGGGTTCCGTGTTCGCTTGTTTTTCGGGGCTGTACTACTAGATGATGATGCCATTATCAAAATAAAAGCTAATAAATTGGAAAAAACGTAAACTGTATACAGACAAGCACAAGACCGCTGTCAAAGTTGATGAACACACGAACTAAAATGGCGTTCGTTTATTATGGTATCCACGCTACGGAATAAGTTGACCGGGATGTTGTTACGAGGTCACGATGAGGTCATCCTTAACATCGACGTCGTGAGTAGCACTGTTCACACGGCACTTACCAACGACGATCGCTCGCAAGTAGCTCGCTACTTTTAAGATTTCTTAAAAGTAAATCGTCGTTGTTAACTCGTTGTTAGCTCAACAATGATGTTGTTCAGACGGTCACTACTCACGAGCTTACCAATGTCTGTGCTTACCAACGATCTTACCAACGACTTAACAACGATCGTCTGAACATGCCTACAGTTTGTCTGATTGGTTCATTACAGGACACAACAGGAGATAGCCCTCTGAGTACTTAGTAACCAATTAAAATAATGCTGCTATGCAAACCATACAACCATTCTTGCAGTATCGCCGATTTTCTCAATGGCCATTTTAGTATTAAAGGTGCTTTTCGTGATCTTAGCACCTTCATTTTTGTTTATGGTTCACTAGATATCCTCAAGAAGAGGTTGTTTCCAAAATTTCAGATGATTCTGACAGTGCATTTTGATTTTATGAGCAAATATTCATATCACTTTTGCCCCATAGGCCACTGGGTGGTAATTTCTGTCCGTTTACGGACAGAAAATACAAAATTGCGAATTTCTTCTGTAGTAGATCAAATATGCATGTAAGATTTGGCACACATACTATACTTATGCCAACAGTTCAGTTGATATGAAAATCTCAACTTGTTTGAGGTAAGTTGGTGGATGAGGCTGTGGATCATGAAATGCCCCTTTAAAGAGAGGGGGGCCCCCATATCAAAAATAAAATTTTCTTCCTCCCCAAAAATCATATTCATTTCCATGAAAAGAACAAAAAGGGTAACACTTATAAATGTATGGATCTCTTTGTTTATAATGGTATAAGGACTTTTCCCATAACCTTTGTTACCAGTGTGTGTATACGTGCATGTCCAAGTATATGCGTAGGAACGTGTGAGTGTGTTTAGGGGTATTCGAAATTGCTGGCGCGTGTCCGACCTGGAAAAACAAAACTTCCTATTTTTCATGGCCATCTCGTTAGTGTCTGTCTTTTGTTTTGGCCTTATTATCATTTGTTTGTAATCTAAAGTGACATGCATGCGTGACTAAAGATGACTTACTATAACCCTATGACAGTGTCATGTCTTGTTATGATGTCAGTTCATTTGGAACATAACAGGAAGTCTTGTGAGCACAGGGAATCACAAGGGCATTGTTACTGCAGGTAGTTGTAAATTTAGAAGTTAAGTCAACTGAAAATTATCCCCTTTTACAAGCTAAATATGAGCCGTAGGGGAAGGGGTGGGCGATGGGGTACAAAAAAGAGGGTGAACAATATATGCCCTCTGGTACAAATTGTTTAGTCACCTTTAAACCAAATCTTGGTTGACAAGTGCATCGTCATGTTTGTTTAAAAATGTATGCAGCTGTTAAACAATTTTTACGCAATGCATTATTCCAGAGCAGTTTGTAACAAAAGCACAAAACAGGTAACACTTGTAAATGTATGCATCTCCTTGTTATAAGGGTATGAAGGACTTTTCCCATAACCTTTGTTACCAGTGTGTGTATACGTGCATGTCCAAGTATATGCGTAGGAACGTGTGAGCATGTTTAGGAGTATCCAAAATTGCTGGCGCGTGTCCGACCTGGAAAAACAAAACTTAATATTTTTCATGGCCATCTCGTTAGTGTCTGTCTTTTGTTTTGGCCTTATTATCATTTGTTTGTAATCTAAAGTGACATGCATGCGTGACTAAAGATGACTTACTATAACCCTATGACAGTGTCATGTCTTGTTATGATGTCAGTTCATTTGGAACATAACAGGAAGTCTTGTGAGCACAGGGAATCACAAGGGCATTGTTACTGCAGGTAGTTGTAAATTTAGAAATTAAGCCAACTGAAAATCAGCCCTTTTTACAAGCTAAGTATGAGCCGTAGGGGATGGGGTGGGCGATGGGGTACAAAAAAGAGGGTGAACAATATATACCCTCTGGTACAAATTGTTCAATCACCTTTAAACCAAATTTTGGTAGGTAAGTGCATCATCATGTTTGTCTTTTTCAAATGTATGCAACTGTTAAACAATTTTTACACCTGCGTTACTTGGGCTCTATTATTCCAGATCATTTGTAAAAGTATTGGTGAAATTTCAGAAAAATAGTAAACTAAATTGATTCCCATGCATTTTCCTTAAAGACTGTCTACAATATTTTAGATTCTCAGAGACTTGTTTTACCCAACCTAAATTCAAATAATCCTAAATTCATAAATAAATTGTTTTTCCGTACAAAAATGAAGAAAATCAGGTTCAACTTCTTACAACATAGGTGACATAAAAGAGTTCCTGGTTCCCTGGTATATGGTTTGTTTTCATCACCACTATGAGATTCTTCCCTTTTCAGTGAGTCCAGGATTACAGGGTACCATATACCAGGTACCAGGAAGACAAAATAGGTGTGTTTCTATTGGGACCATTTACCGGAAAAGAGACGGATAAGGGATTAAATGTGCTCAATAGAAACTGACCTCCCTCACTATTTACTGGTAAATCAACCCGGCAAAATTTTCCTTCTCGAGGAAGGAAAATAGCGGTGTCACTTACCGGTAAACGCCAATAGAAACACACTCCGTTCCACAACAGTGCGCATGCAAGCGAGGAAACGGAAATTGATAATACCGCGTGATACGATCGACGATAGGCCCTACGTGTGGACGTGTAGACTAGAGAGATGAGGGACAGAATTCGGCGGTGCCTCCTCGATCTTACGTATATCGCCTCTCGCCGCTTGTACAACTCCATGTACCTTCGAACCCTTCTCTGACGTTCACGAACATTTAACCCATCTAGCCTATCATTTGCCTCTGAATTTTGACTGTAAAATGTCAAAATCGACATTAATCCTACTAACACAAGTCCCGCCATATTTTTGTTGAAAAAGTCAACCCACAATGCTTTGTGTTGACCCTGAGTGTACGACCTTTTGCTGGCAATTTTTATGTGGAGTTGATCGACAGCAGTCAGGTAGTATTTACCGGTAACAGCGCCCAATAGAAACTGACCATTATCCACCTTTTCCTTGCTCTTTCCCGGTAAGAGATTTACCGGTAAAATGCAGGATCTTCAATAGAAACACGCTAATTGTGTTGTTGAGAGTCCGATTTGAAGGTTAAACCGGATTTACACAAACATAGAAGGCATGTTGCCCATTTACCTGCCTTGAGATTAAAATCAGGGCCTTTCACTGATCCTGAATTTGTATCTAATAAGCACGGATTCTAACTTTTATTTCTACCTGCTGGCATTTAGAGAGACAATGGCACATTTGAAAACACATGACCTTATTGAGGCAGAATTTCCCCAAACTGGTGCATTGTGGGATTGACTCAATAGGTCTATACCCTCTGCTCGACAACTATCATTAGGTGGTGAAATGAAAGTGACTATGATGCTTAATGTGACATGCATACATATGCTTTCAATGTACTCCACAATGTTTTTTGAAAAGGTGCTGAAAATGAAAGGAAAAAAAAGTGCAATGCATGTATGGTGCAACCAACCCTGTTAATAATTCCAGATCAGCTCCATTACCAAAGTTCATTGGCTCCTGAACTGCCTGCTGTCATGCAGTGCCATCACTTTTGTGCCGATGACACGAGATGGCTGAGTGAGATATAGCGTTGTCGTCATCAGCGCCCATGGCTCGTTGTAATCATCAGTCTTGTCTCCAATTTGCTGTCTGTGCTGTGAAGCTGTTGAATGGTTGGGGGTCTATTGAAACAATAATGTTAATTGGTTTAGAAATAACTCTGCTCAAATAGGCCAAGTTGAGGGTTGGCTAAAATATTTACAGCTGTTGGAATATTACCTAAGCATGGTTGATAAGGTGTTGAGGGATGGATGGATATGTGACATTCTTTTGCAATATTACAGAGGTAGCTTGGATGATATTGCATTCCATTTGGTCCAACTAATTTATTCACTTGAGCACTAAATTAAAAAAAAATACTTTGAGAATTGAATTGAATTGATATCCCCTGGCTGGGGTTACACTTAACTTGGGGGGAAATTTTGCAACTGCATAGGGGTGTTTCCTAGGTACCCAACTTTAGTTTTTTTCATTCAGTTCAGCCGGCGAGTTTTAAAACGCCGGCAATATATTTGGTTTATATTTTTGTTTTGTGCTAACTTTTTAGTTCGCTTGCAATTGGCCAAAAAATTCAAATCCATCGCGGTGTTTTTGCGTTAATTAAGTTGGGGACCTAGGAGCCCCCCCTTATGCACTAACGAAGTACCCCTGGCCAAAATGAAAAATCTTATTAGAGTATTCTGTGATCGGATTTTTTCATAAGCATACACCTAGTGACATAAACAAGTAAATAAGAAGTATTAAAAAAAAAATTTGCAAGTATGTAGGCCATTGGAGCCATTATATTTTTTATACATCATGTAGCGCTTTACTGTAGGAAAACCTATGGTAAATTATACAAGCTAACCCTAAAAAATATAAAATGGCCTGAAATCATTTATGTTTGTGCTTTATAGGTAAATTATAGTTCATTCTTCACCAATTAAAACAATAAGAACAAGTACTAGGCAAGCATGCCGTAGAAAATGCAGAAAACAAATTAGTGTCTTTTTCGCACATTTTGACGCGAAATTAACATCAATGTTTTGCCCCAATTTTTGTACTGAACAACTTTCTTGAGGTTTTATTTCTTTATTGTTGATGTCTTTGAAGCATTCTAACATGTGGTTGGATTTCATCTAAACAATCCTTTAGGAAGTGGTTTATTTAGGGGGGTCCCAGGAACCCAGTTATGCTACTAACGGAAGTGAAAACCACTTATGCAGTTAAGTGTTAAAAGTTAAGACCACAAAACAAAACAGTATGTTGACAAGACCACATGTATAGCTTATAAATGTTGCTTTTATCAATTTTTTAATAGATTTTTAAAGATTCTTAGCATTGAAAAAAGGTAGAATAGAATTTAAGCTTAAGTGGGACTGAAATGGGGGGAAATGGAGGTTACTCATGTGCATAGCCTTTGCACAACTAAAATAGGGGCTATGGCATTTCCACATAGGGTTCTTTTGTTCATGAGACACTCTTTTTAAAATTTCTTAGAAATAAGAATGTTTTAGTTTTTAAAGCAATAAATTATTCTGGAAAATTACAACTTCCTAAAATTTAATGTGCCAATAGTACTATTATACCTTAAAGTTGAAAGATAAGAAGCAAAAGGGCCATTCTTTGGTCAGTGTGTGACCAAAAATCGCGTTTGAAAATGTTTTTGTACTTTCAACCCAATGCTGTTTTGTCAACATAAACTTATTTGATATTACTTTTTAATTAAATAACCATTGAGGCTAAGCCTAACCAAAAATAATATATCACTTCACTTGGATTGGTTATTTTGTCATGGGGGCAAATAAAATGTGCGGTCAAGTTTTTCCCTGGACCATCAGAAGGTCCACACATGTGACCAAACTTTGGGGGGAAACCATGACAAAATAACAAATCACCAAAAGTGGAACATTATTTTTGGTTAGGTTTTTGGACAGAGGTTATTAATAATGTAAAAAGTAATAACAGATTGGTTACGGTGACAAACCAGATTGGGCTGAACTGAAAGTAAAAAGTCACCGGTTTTTGGTCACACAAGTTACCGAAAGAAGGGCCCCAAAATGAGTTGCCAAAGTCATTCATGGTCCCCTTGCAACATGCGGATAAATTGGTGTGTTTGTTGTTTCTTGTGTGTTAGTAGGGGTTTGGTGTGTGTGTGTGTGGCATTGGGTGTGCACAGGTGTGTGTAGGGTAATAATCACTCCAACCATTGCGACAAAATCTCGAAACTCTTCTTCCACCTGGGAAGACCAGAGAATGTGCACTTCTTAGGTGGTGTTTTTGTAGTGCAATAGGAGGTGCAATTGGGTTGCTTAATTAAAGGTTGTGTTTTTCTGATCTTTGCGGACCACTCCTCCCACCCCTCCCCAACTTAACAGATGAAGAATTGCTTTTCCAATTGATTTGTCCTGAATTTCAGCTTCAATCCATTTGTTTTGAAGATGACAAAAAGGCATTATTGTTTCGATGCATTAACATACCAGGTATAAAACCGAATTGTACTGCACTCCAAAAGCCCTAGGACAAAAATCATGACCAAATGTATACATCAATGTTCATCAAAGCTGGGTTGTTTTTTTTGTAATTCATTTTTATTTTGAGTTTTGTTAAGTTGTAATAATCATCACTTGTAGTCTTTGATACTCATTGTATTCATATCCCTGCTAATCGTATCAGTTGATATGAAACATCAGGGTGAAAAATTGCACTACCAGGAATCAGGTTTGGTAAGGTGGTTCAAAATTAACAAACTGACAATCTCATGCATGTATTTTCTATTTTTTCCCCACAGATGGATAGAGAAATCAGTGTACATTCCAAAAACTAAGACATCCCAACGTAGTGAGGTTACCACACGACACTTGAAGATGAAGAAATATCTATATCATTAGAGCGATGTAGTAAAAAGTAAGACTATAAAATTGTCTTGTTCAAAAGTCACCGCGTAGGGTAGTAAAGACCACAGTTTTACGGGAACACGAGATATGGAGCTTCGAAACGGATGTGGAGAAAACCTGAAAGTCCTGAAAAAAACTGGATTTTTTTTTCCCAGGTAAACTCCAATTTTGATGATTAAAATCTCTTGAAATTCTGACCAAAAATCCTTAAAGGTTGTTATTGCCGATTTCACACAAATCTAATGCCAACTTGGGATACTTCATGTGTGCTTGGGTTTGGTGTTTTAGATTAAATATCGGTTGTGTTTTTAGTTCAAAGAAATTGAAATGTTTCTCTAGTATGGCATAAATTAAGGCTTTTAATTGCAAAACGGAAAAGAATATCAGCGATTAGAAAAGGGAAACTTTGGTATTAGTGTAGGCGTCAGCATTTGCGAGAGGTATGTTTTCAGATTCTTGGGTTGACTCTTCCACCAGCCAGTACTTTCTTCAGAGCAGTTTGCTTGATTGACCTC